>KQ995662.1:29658-54826 GCA_001598015.1 Dorcoceras hygrometricum
TTTTCATCGTGTTTTGGCTTATTGCAATCAGCCATGAAATGACCAGTCCTGCCACAGTTATAGCATTTATTTTCAGTAGGATTGTTAAACTTTTTCTTGGGAGAATTAAATGAGAAGGGTTGAGAGTTCTGCTTCCGCATGAATTTTTCAAATTTTCTGATAAGTAGAGCCATTGCATCCTTGCTCATCTCATCTGTCGATTTGCTGTCAGTAGAACATTGAATTTGATCTGGGATAGAAGCAGCCAGAGCTTTAGTTGGTTGATATGTAGATGGATCCGTTTCGGTTCTGGTTTCTAGTTCGAACTCGTATGCCTTCAAGTTATCAAACAAGTCATGTAACTCCAGTTTGTTCAAATCTTTCGACTCCCTCATGGCCATAGTATATACATCCCATTCCTTGGGGAGTGCGCGCATTACTTTTAGGGCCAGCTCTCTGTTGCTGTAAGTTTTATTCAGTCTGGCTAGTTCGATTACCAGATCTAAATCTTTCATCAAATTCGGCCATGGTTTCTTCAGGCTTCATCTTGATGAGCTCAAATATTTGCAAGGCTACAGTCAGCTTTTTTTATTTTGTTTCCTCATTTCCTTCACAAATCTGGACCAGCTTTTCCCAGATTTATTTTGCAGTGGTGCATGTCTGGATCTTGCTAAACATGTTATTGTCTAGCGTCTTGTATAGTATGTCCTTTGCGACATTGTCAAGATTTGCTTTCTTCCTATCTTCGGAGCTCCACTCCTGTCTTGGCTTCTCAATCCATTGAGGTGCACCATCAGCTATGGCAATAGCAGTGTTTACATTCAGTATCGACATTGGTCCGTTAGTGATTACAAACCACATGTCATCATCTTGTGCAGCTAGGTGCGCTTGCATCCGAATCTTTCATACATCGTATTCCTCCTTGGAGAAGATAGGAATTTTAGAGTGAGAGACCGACATATTTAATAATACAAATGAGTAAAATGTTCAGATACTGAGAAAACCCGCTCTGATACCACTTGTTAGGATCGAAAAGAGTGCTTGAGAGTTCAGAGTGGGGGGTGAATGAACTCCTTTGCTAATTTTAAACAAACAGTTTATTTTGAAAAGGTTTTACAGCTCAAAGCCAACTTCCACCCGAATTACCAGCTAGAAGGCTTTCTCAGTGATGCTGTTGTCTTACGTAATAAAGTTATTTTATGCGGAATAAACGCGATTCAAGCAGCTGAACAATTTAATCAAAGCGTAGAGATAAAGGCAGTAAGAACAAGTGAGTTGTTTCTGGAAGTTCGGAGCAATTTCTTCTACGTCTCCCCTTCTTCCACGACGGGAAGGATTTCACTAGAAGACTTTGATTTATACAACTCTTGTACAAACCCACTCTCGTGACCCTCAGCCAATAGAACTGTTAGAGTAGATGTCCAACTAGTCAACTTGTGGCGTGTGGGTTTTATTGACTCTTTTGTATAACGATCTTTATTTATAAAATTCGTATTCTTTTATGACATTCTTTATTTTCATTATGTTATAATGTTAACAATTGTGTTGGATAAAGACCTAGAATGCACCATAGTGTTTGTTAGATGTGATAGTGGATATGATGGCTATCATGAAACACATCTAATAGTCACTGTGTATTCTGAACTCTTTCCTAGTCGATTGGGCCGTCAAAATGAGGATAAGGCCGCCCGAGCTTGAGACTAGCATCTGCGATGCGAAGTACCACGTTTCATTGGTAGGGAACATTGTGATGTTCTGAGCATGCAGATGGATAGTGACCTGGTGATCTATCGAACTACCCTCGTTCGGACTTTCCAAGTGGTTATCATTTGTCGAGTGGATAAGTCCAAGGTCTTGGTTGTACTGATTAGTCCTCACTACTCGAAACGTCATTGAGACTCTACATGATAGGTGCCTCACTTTGACACGTTTACCGACTCAGTTGGGGTCATTAGGTGGCGGGATTGGGTGAGGTCCCGATGCATGTAGGAGTCGATGCTTCGTTGTCGAGGATTCACCGCTCGCCTTTGTGCGTGGATATCCTATGCTATCTGAGGAGATAATAGTGTGATAAATCTCTGGTCATAGTACTAGACTATTTGATCTCCGAGATGTATGCATAGTTATTGGATCTCTAGCGACTCTCGATTTACCAATGGTCGTTGATCTGATCGGGATATATGTGTTGAAAGGACCGTACTGTACGCTAACCATGATCGACTGGTTCTTGCAGGCACTATCAGTGATACCTAGGGGATCATGGGGCGATGTTGCTAGGCGCTTTACCATGGTCCGATGGGTCAATCCGAAATTGTGATTTCGGAGTCGCAATTGTTGTGGGCCCACGGCTAGCTGTATCCCTGAACCATTGAGGGTCACACAAGTACTGGTTTCACGATTCCCGCATGGAAACTGAGCTCAATTTGTTGAGCATAGGATGAGGAAGGATGGAAGTGCGACTTCCTAAAAGTCAACAGGGGTCAAAATGCAATTTCCCCAAAGTTTGGGCTAGTTTGACTATCCTTGAAACTTGGAGGGGCTAAACTGTAATTTTGGACTAGGTGGTCTGAAAAATTGTTTTCGCATCATAATACTCAGTTTTTTAAACTGTGTAGATCGGTCCGATCTGATCATCGATTGGGATTATGATGAAGCCACGGTGATAGACTTGAACCGAATGTTCATATGGACCTGGGCCCGCCCCAGGCCCATTGGGCTGGTCCAAGCCCATCACATGTCTATATATATATATATATGTGCTAGGGTTACATATAGAACAACTCTACACTCCAAACCCTAGAGCACTAGCCGCCCTCTCCCTCCATTCTCCCTCACGGCCACCGCCCACCTTGCGCCGCCGCCCGCCCGCCGCCGTCCGTTGCCGTCGTGGTTGGACTTGTTCCGACCACCTCGACGAGGAGATTCCGTCCATGATAAATTCGTCACATTTTCTATTGCAGACTGGCGAAGGAGTCGAGTTTTCAGTCGTGGACCGGATTCGGAGAACGACGACCGCCTACCGTTGAAGTGCCGATTTCCTCGTGAAATCGGTCGGAGCCAGGCGCCTAGACGCCAGCAAGGTACCGATCTAAAACACCCTATGGATGTTTTATTGCCTTTATTGTTATGTATTGACCGTTTCCCGTGCAAAACTTTTAAATCTTCCGCTGCGCCCCGGAAACGGGATCCGGATCCGTCGCTGCTCCAACAAGAACTCCTAGCAACCAACGACACACAGACCCTCAGCCTGGTTCGTTATTACAAACGCTTTAGTACTCAGCTGTTCAGCTATCTTACAACACACAGACCCTCAGCCTGGTTCGTATTACAACAGTTAAAGCTCTCATCTGGTTGTGCTATTCTAGCACTCAGACACTCTCTGTTTATGATCTTACAAATCGAGTTCAAGCATACAGAATGAGTGTAGAAGAGTTGGTGACACGAAGAATATGTATGATATGTTCTTGTGTCACTTAACAAGCTGGTTCAAGAGTGAACTGTGCTTCTGTGACGGATTTGAATAATTTCTGAATGATCTTGTAAAATCCGTCGTCCTTCACGGCTTCTCTTCTCTTCTATATATATATTATTTGGATGTAACGGTAATAAATATTACCAGTAGACACATTGAATACATCCAAATTGAAGTATCTGCGGCGCCATAAATGCTTGTACGATGAAGGTACAGCTTCATTAAATGCATTACCCTTTCTGGTAAGTCTGCGCCGTCTTTAGTATGTTGTCATATCCCTGCATATCTGGTTTTAGGTTGAACTAGTTTCAACGACTACAAATTATGGCAGAGACGTCAACTAGATTGCTTCAGATGGTACAACACTTTAGTCATTCCAAATTTCAAATTCCTTATGTCGTTCTGTACCCAGCTGATTTTTCATTTCCATATATCTAGCTGATAGACCCGTCTGAAACTCTAGCTGATATTTGCATTGTCCACTCATCCAGCTGATTTAGCTTTTGCTGACTTAGTATCCAGCTGGTTCGCTCAACCGAGCTGGTTTCTTGCGCTTTCACGTCGTTCGGCTTGTTTGAGATATACCTTCAGGCTGGTTTGACTTTGACCTCAACACTTCGAGCTGATTTCTCCATTGAACGTAATAAGTCTTGTCCGGTCCTTGACACTTTGGTTTGTGTGATCTCTTTTACGGGTTCTTTTTCCTGTTAAGTATTTCATCATCAAAACTTCTTGAGTTTATATCCCAACAGGCCGCCCGAGCTTGAGACTAGAATCTGCGATGCGAGGTACCACGTTTCATTGGTAGGAAACATAGTGATGTTCTAAGCATGGATAGTGACCTGGTGATCTAGTGAACTACCCTCGTTCGGATTTTCCAAGTGGTTACCATTTGTCGAGTGGATTAAGTCCGAGGTCTTGGTTGTACAGATTTGTCCTTATTACTCGAAACGTCATTGAGACTCTACAGATAAGTGCCTCACTTTGACCCATTTACCGACTCAGTTGCGGTCATCAGGTGGCGGGGGTGAGGTCCCGATGTATGTAGGAGTTGATGCTTAGTTGTCTAGGATTCACCGCTCACCCTTGTTTGTGGATATCCTATGCTATCTGAGGAGATAATAGTGTGACAAATCTCTAGCCAGAGTACTAGATGTGTTTTAGGTAAATGGGTTTACCTAGTAACACATGCGATGTAACTATTTGATCTCCAAGATGTATGCATGGTTATTGGATCTCTAGCGACTCTCGATTTACCAATGGTCGTTGATCTGATCGGGATATTTGTGTTGAAAGGACCGTACTGTACACTAACCATGACAAATGTTGTGAGCCCACGGCTAGTTTATCCCTGAACCATTGAGGGTCACACAAGTACTGGTTTCCCAATTCTCGTACGGATATGGTACTCAAAGTTTTGAGTATAGTAGGAGGAAGGTTGGGAGTATGACTTTCTAAAAGTAGCTAAGGGAGTAGGACTTCCATATTTTGCTAATGAGAGTAAACCTGTCATATATAGATTTAGTGGTTCAAATATGTGATTATGTATCATAATGATCAGTTTTGTAAACTAAGCACATCGGTGATATCTGATCATCGATCGGGATTATGATGAGACCACAATCGAGGGAGTCGAACGAATGTTCACAGTTTGACTTGAATCGAATGTTCACTGTTTGAGTTGAATCGAATGTTCACTGTTTTGTTCAAATCAAACTCTATCCCTCAATCTATAAATATGGCAATGAGGAGACACTTTCAACACTGAGAAAGAAAAACACCAAGAGCTATTCAGCAAACTCCTCCCCTCTCCCTTCTTCCCTCGCCGCCGCCGCCGCCCGTCGCCTGCCGCCTTCCGCCTGCAGCCACCATCGGAATTTGTTCCGACCATCTTGGCGAGGAGAATCCGTACGTGAAATTTTTGTCAGTTTTCTAGTGCAAACCGACGAAGGAGTTGAGATTCTGGTCGTGGACCGGATTAGGCGTCGATCTAGTCGTTCAACCGTTGAAGTGCCAATTCTCTCGTGAAATTGGTCGGAGCCAGGCACCTAGACGCCATAAAGGTACCTTCTGAATATTCTATGAATGTTTTGATTATTGTATAGGTGTATTGACCGTTTCCGGGCTCCAATTTTAAATTCTTTTGCTGTGCCCCGGGAGCGGTATTCGGATCCACCACTACGCCAATAACTTGTTCTTCACTGTAACACGGTTCAACTCCCGGTAGTCGATGCACAACCTCATACTATCATCCTTCTTCTTTACAAACAGAACTGGCGCGTCCCATGGAGAAACGTTAGGGCGAAAAAACCCTTGTCAAGCAAATCCTGAATCTGCTCCTTCAGCTCCTTCATCTCGATAGGAGCCAATCGATATGGTGCCTTAGAGATAGGCATTGTACCTGGCATCAGCTCAATCGAAAACTCCACCTCCCGATGGAACTCCCACAACATCATCAGGGAACACATCTGCAAAGCCCCTGACTACCTCCACATCAGACAGTGAAGGGCCTGATGTATCTCCTGAAGTGGTAGCATTGGCCAAGAACGCCTGACATCCGAGCTCAACTAGCTTCCTGGCCTGTAGAAAAGATATAAACCTAGGCTTCCGTGGTCTCCTCGCTGCCTCAAATAGGAAGGTCTCCTGCCATGGTGGCCTGATCGTCACCGACCTCCGCTGGAAATCAATCACTGTTCCATGCTCCGTCAACCAGTCCATGTCTAGGATTCGGTCAAACCCTGACATCGTCAAAACTATCAAGTCAGTCCTGACTACATGATCCTAGAACATCATCACCAATCCCTGAACTACATTGGCCGTCGATATCTCCTCTCGTGACGGAATCGTCACTACGAGAGTCACGCCCAAGCTCTCCGGAGTAATACCCATCCTCTGAATAAACGCACTCGAGATGAACGAGTGACTGACTCTAGCAAGGCAAGGGTAGTGAACCCCAAAACATGGATCTCGTCTCAAACCAAAACGTCACTCAGGCGCGTGTTTACGATTAATCTAGATTCCCAAAAACAATTTAGATGCCTAAAACATTTCTAAATTCGCTAGTCCTACTCGTCTAAGTTTCCCAAATCAAGTCTTAGAAGGTCTACAGTTCTACTAGATTCAACCCGGTAAATTAAGGCATACTCCTTGGGTCCCTGCTTGCGGAACCCGCTCAGCCACATCCTCCTCATGAGACTTCCCAGAATGCTCCGACTGCCTTTAAAGCATCTTCGTGATCCCGACTAGCATGTCCACACTAGCCCTCTCATATGGCTTCATCTGTTGAGGTGGGGGAGGAGGAGGAGGCGTACCATCACTCTGCTGGTTCCTATCTCGTATGGGAGGCATACTGGCACATAAAACACTTCACGTAAATCTAAGTGCATGACTAAGCGTCTAACTCTTATACGCTTACGGTAAAACTAGTGCTGAAAATATGACATGCATCATGCGAAAATAAAGATAAATCGTAAAACTCTAAAACTTACAGACTGGCAGTGCGACTTTCGAGCTCCATGCAGCAGGCTAGTACCCCACCAGAACCACCGCTCTGATACCAACTGAGACGAACCAGACTTAGAAATTTTTTGTTTAAAAATAAAGTGCGGAATAAACATACATAAAAGAAAACATGATTCGTCCATTGAAAACTTTCCTCATCACCATTTAAAACATAAATAAAGTAATATATCAAAAAAATTAAATCATCCATACAGCTTAAAATCAGAGTACGTAATAGTTGCGGAAACGAAACATGACTGACAAAATATCTGAAAATGTTTCATAGCATGAATAAAGACGTTAGATTGGTCACAGGATAACAGCTGCAACAGGCGCTCAGAGATCCTCACAATCGGTCGGGATAAAATCAACAGGATCATCACCTGCACCATTTAAACCTAGTGAGCCTAAAGGCCCAGCATGCTCTATCTGGTAGTAACATGGTACCTATATTAAAACCACATGAAAGCACATACGTATAGTAAAATAACTTTAAAACATGCGTGCATGAATGATCTTAAAACATGGTTCATAAATCAGTTGCAAAATTACATAATCGTATATCATAACATAATAAGGTATGATATAGCGTAACATAAAAACGTGTGAGTCGTATCCATGAAGTGTGGGTCATTACATTAACGATTGATCAATTATAAAACCAACGTACGTGGCGGTCGGTGTCACCCGACCTAAACCATCATCACATTAACAGAAGTTCACTAGGCCCGACATCCCAGATCCGCTCATTGTCTATCATTATACATTAACAGAGGTTCGCCGGGCCCGACATCTCGGATCCGCTCATCGTCCATTTTGCCACAAATCACTTCAATCCCTCAAAATTATTTTCTTTTCATACATGTCTTTAACATTCATAAAGCTTTCATGATACGTGCATTTCATAAATATACAATTTAAAGGCTTAACCCGTCAATATATATTTAATTATTTCATTTAAACATTATCATATTCGTATACATAAAATACTATATATATCATTAAATATATATTCATGGGCCTCTACATTTTCTACTACGATCAAGGACTGGTTCAGGTGTCTGGCCCACTAATTCTAAGCCCAAAAGCTAGACTTAATTTAAAAATGAGACTTAACCCTAGACATTACTTGACCCCTTAAACTTTAATTTAAACTTTAAAAACTTATAAAACAATACTCCGTCCTTCCCTTTAAAATCAAACATTAATATTTTTCTAAATAAAAGTCTCATTGGCCAAAAATTTGACTTTTAAGATTAATAAACTAATTAGGCCCATAATTAAAGGATTTTGACTTTAAAATTTTGGCTTTAAAATATTCGACCTATAACGCTCAAAATTAGACTTAATCTTTTAAAATAAAAACACCCGGCCCAGAAATAAAATAACTTGGACCTAACTTAAATATTTGACACGACTCAACTGACTCGACCTGGTCCGATTGAACCGACCCACCGGACCAACCGAACCGGCCCATGCACATGCAAACCCTAGCCGCACACATCACACATGCGACGTCGCGGGTTCTTAACTTCGTCCGCCCTGCTCCGTATGCCCATGGTCGGAGTCCCCACCGGCTGGAGCACCCCCAGGTCCAACCGCACCACCTGTACGAGCCATGGCCCAAGCCATGAGCTGCAACGCACGCACGAGCCATGCAAAGGGCCACCCACGTACGCCGCATGATGAGGACCACATCGTGCCTTGACTTTGGCTCGACCAGCCGATCGAGCCCCCCCCCCCCTTTCGACACCTCCTAGGACCGTCACTGGACCACCTTGAACCAAACACAAGCCCCGTGAACCGTCCATGCCAAAGCATCACAAGAACGAATCAAATACGAGTTGAAAATTATGAAACATGCATGGATCTCAAACATTATGCATAGATCAATCCAAATCACATACAATTCATGCAATCCTTAATTAAAACAGTATAATTGAGTTTAAATGGTGATAAAGGAGAGATAGAACATGCCTTGATTGAAAAATAACGAAGAACTACGCGTTACCGGAGTGGATGACAAGAGATTGGGACAAAATACCTTGAATTCATCACAAAAGCTTGAAGAACTCAAACACAAGGGCAGAGGGGAGTGTGACGGCTTGTGAGAGTGAGGGAGGAATTAGGTTTTCGAAAATTAGGGTGTAGAGAATGAGTAGTGTACCGAAACACTCCTCCTGGTATTCTTAATTAGGAAAATAATAGAGTTTTCCTATACTAACCTCTCACTAATTTCAAATGTTGAATAAAACTCTAAACTTAAGCTTTAAACCTTCAATTTTCGTAATATAAAGCCTCCTCATTTTTAAAATATAGTAAAGTCCATTAAAACAGGCCGTATAGGCGAAAAACGAGTTCCCTCAACTAATAATTATAAAAATCCCATTTTTCATAAATACTGCTTAAAAATATAAATTTTAGCTCTTAAAAATATGAGGGCTTAAACATTTCAAATAATTTTCATCTCGGTCGTCCCGAGTCTCGTCCACGCGTGCGAAACTCAAATAGTCTGAAAACATATCATGCACATCATGAAACATTAAAACTATCATTTAATCATATAAAATGACACATAACTTTCTAAAATAATTTTTTCCATAGTCATGCACTCATTCTTACGTAATAGGATTTTTGGGCGTTACAACTGCACTTGATCTGCACTTGAACACTGCACTTGATCTGCACTTGAACCATTCTGTTCTCATTACTGCGCTTGATCACTGCACTTCAACTGCTGCTCTGGACTTGCCTCTGTACCAAGCTGGTGAAACAGCTTGATGCTTCCTACATCCAGAAACTCTTCTGTTGTATCAGCTCTGACGTCCCCTCACTGTTCCAGCAAAGATATCTTCAACCAGGCTAGCTTGGACGTCCTCTCGTTGGACCAGTTTGGATATCTCCTTAATCAAGTGTACTGCAAATCGCACAAAAGTCGTTAGTCAAATATAAGCAGGTTTTGTGTCAATCAAAATTTAGATTCTGACTGTAGAAACAGATCCAACACATTAAATGTGCTTTATTTTACTCTATAAGACAATGCTCAACTTCAACCACTCTGATCTTGTTCTGATTGATGTCTTACTTGTCCAACGAATATAATTGTTCAGCTTAAGTCAAACAATTGAAGTGAGCTCTGATCTGATCTGTTGCAACAGATAACTATCTGGTGTGATTATTTGATCTGATATGTCTTTAATATACCAACCGATCTGAACTCTAATATGTTCTTATACATCTGATCTGATTTGCTCTTGAAACTATTGAATTAATCTGCTCTATTCTGATTTGTCCAATAAAGGCTTTGCCCGAATCTGTTGAATTGTCCAAGCTCATTTAAACTTCTTATCTGATCGATAACTTAAACATTGTTAATTTATGTTTTGATCTGTCCAGGTTGACCCTGAGCTTAAACCATTTGTTTTTCCAAAATTTAGAATATTTTATCTTAACACGAACATATTTAATTTTTTATGGTATTAAGTAATTTGTTTGTTAGTTCGAGGGATTGAATAAAAATTTTAAACTTCAAAAATGCTTTCTATACTAATTTTTTTTATGTTATATGATCATTTCATTTAAAATTCAAACTTGTAGATAAAAATAAATGCATATTTATTAGATAAATAAGATAAAATTTATTTCTAAAACAGTAGTTTAATTACATTTTTATCCATGATAATTTGTAATTGGAGAAAAGGGGTATTTTTATTTATAGAAAATAGACCATGTTACCAAGTTAGTTCCTTTAAGTGTGTCAAACTCAGTATATATCAGATAACACTTCTTTATTCTCGACAGAAATTTGTATCAATCTTTTGCCAAGGACTAAGAAACTGTTTCAGTTTCGGTATTTGGCACAGTTAAGCTTCACTATATTTAAAAAGGCGTCAATATATTTACCGTCGATGAAGACTCCAGACTGATACTTGACGAAATTTTGAGTGATTTTTTACTCGATCTTTTAGTAGTTATGGGAGATATTAATCCGTGTCACATAAAGGATTTGAGAAAGCGGATTTGAAACTTGTGCGATGTTCACCAAAAGTAGATCCATTGAGATTATTCAACAGGTTGGGCATCAAGGGTTGAGAGATTGAATCTTTGATTGAAGAAGGCCATTAGTGTTTGTACAAAGTTTTCTAAAGTAGTTAGTAGTGGCAAATTAAAAAGTTTAATCAAAGAGTAATTGGTTCCATGTATAATTTGACTTACGTTATCTGACTCATCAAAATCAATATTACCTCAATAAATGTGTTTTTTCTGCATATTATATTTTTTTCATCAAGGTGCTATCATGTCTGTTTTAGTGGTTTAGCATTCAGTTGGAAAAATACTAACAATAAAACCATATCATTATAGTAAGATTGAATTTTAATGAATCTGAGAAACAACATAAGCTTTATTGGTTGCACCAATCCCAATGAACAAATAGAAGAAAGTTAATATATAATCAAATAAAAAACCCCAAGAACAAATCCAGTGCTTAGAGAAAACTGAGACACAGCAAATTTGAAACATCTTCATATTTACACAACAAGTAACTTCATATATATTTATTATTTAGTGAAAGAGTTGTATGAAAGAAAACTCCACGTATTCTAATATCGAGTAGAGTAATATATAGGCGTTAATAAAGATTATATTAAAAAAACAAATAAAGAAAATAACAATTTGAAGCACATCTGATCTAGGCTTCTTGTTTCTCCATTCCATTTTAGGATTGTCAATACCTCTATATCGGTCTGCCCTTTTGTTTCCAACTCCTTTCTTGGAACTTTGGAGCTGTAAATAGATACACCATTAATTCATTATACACCGAGATATATATGTGTGTGTGGATGGATTTCGAATATTAGAATCACAAATTTTTAGGAGATTTTTGAACGAAATCCCCCCGTGGGATATTGAAAAAATATGGTCTACCACTGTGAAATTTTAGTAGGCATAAATGACCTTGACCATTTGTAAAATTGGCACACGTGCTCCACCAGTAAAGACATGATCAAATCAGATGGTATTTAGGAAACATAGTGGCGTAGGAGGAAATCTGAGCTCAATATTTGGCTTCACAAGACTTTTTCGACATTTGTACTCCAAGACTCCATGAACAAAATTTTTTCTGGTTGGCGCTTTGTAAGGAGAAGGGGAAATTGTGTATGCTTGTGGGTAGTATTTGACTCGATCTCAGAATTATTCCCATAATGGAAGGATAGTTTCATACCATAAACGTAATGAAGTCAAAAAACTTTTTACCTAGGCACAACAACGTGTGTTCAACAACTCTAGGAGACAAGGATATAAAATTGTCAATTGTACAAAATGTTAAGTTAGTTATGCCTATATCGAAATTTCACAGGGGTAAACCGTGCATTTTCAATAGTTTACAGATGGTCGTGCAAAAAACTCCAAAGTTTAGTTACTGGAAAGTTTTCTTGCATACCAAGTCCATTAGCCTCGGAGGTCCTCATGATCTTGAGTCGTTTTACGGTGTTCAGAAACATCCTATATTACAAAAGCAATATACGAATGTGTATAGTAGCATTTCAGCACTCGTAAGTATCAACAGATACCTCCAATAAAAACACTATGATGACCCATATAAACTCAATCTCGATACGGTATTAAACGATAAGAATATCTTACCCCCAAGGAACATCTCCCACAAGCATCCAGTCACCTTCTCTATCCTCATAGGTGAGCACGAACTCGGATTTTGCATCCAAAAGCTTCGGTGGATGCGTTGATTGTTCCTTTTCACTCTCTGGTACCACAGCCACAATGTTAGTAATTCGAGGACCCCGGCCCTTTAGCCATAACTACAAATCCTCAAGGAAGCGCGGTAGAAATTTATCAAAATACACGATAAGTACTCATGTGTATCACTTGAATAATCCTTTATCCATCTATTTAACTCTTGGCTAGCTTAACAAGCAGATCATGCAAATAGTATGCTTCATTCATTAGTGTAAGAACTAATCTGAATCAGAAAGGTTTCATATTTGTTAAAATATAAATATAACCCTCCACAGAATAAGACTACGGGCTTTATATGCATTTATGTAATAAAAATTATACCAAATTTGGATTCCTCATAATAAAAAAAAAATCATCACTTCTTTTCTTCCACTATTTAGCTCTATCTTTGTAAAGTGCTTGACTTTGAGGTTATTCAATAATAGTTTTTTTTATATATATATTTATAATGATAATATCAAATTTGAGAATTTTAGCTTTCTGAAACTGTGATGCCGGATATTACTATATGACATCGGGAAATTTTGAATGACTAGTGTCACGTCAGCCATCCAACCAAGTAGAATTACAAAACAAGAAATAGAGTAAACTTACAAGGCAATGACCAAATTTTGATTACTTAACTAAAGGAATGAACAAAAAAAAATGGCCAACTTTCATGACCAATCTGGGAAAAATTTTCCATATTCAACTTTGGGAACTTTGATCTGGTACAGTTTCTACGTAGATACATAAAAGGAAGTTATTGGAAGAGGGGTGCACCAGAGTTTTGATGGAATGTTGAGCAAATTAAAATGACACATGGTTTCTTTATGTGAGCTACCTAGCTATTCAGTGATCTCACATGAGCTAGAATTGTTTTTTAAATGCAATTTCTAACATTTCTAACACATCGTGGTACGAAAACTTACGAATATTCGAGGCCGGATTGAAGAACATATCCTCCAACGTTTTCGCCAACATTTCATAGCTCATATGAGCATTCACGTCCACTTTCCTTCCGATTTGCAGTCCATCCACGTTAACCTTAACTAACCAAGGATGGATTCTTTCTTTAGTGCAGATCTCATCCTTGTTGCTTCCATGATTGATTTTCTTCTTCGAATTCTCATCTTTTTCGTTCCCACAAACTCCCTTATCTCCTTCGACACTCGAGTTCTTCGCCTGGTTGTTCAGTGTATTCATCCTGTATGCCCTTATGGGAGGCCATCCCACAACCTGACTACTTAAAACGAAACAATGTGCCAATTAGATTTAATGAATGAAATAGGTAAAAGATTGTGCAACACAATTATTCAGTCTATCAGATTAACTCAATACTGTATACTCGTGTTGGCCTAACGAGTTATCACTCCTCAAATAAAATAATCTCAACTTCTACGTTTGCGATTTCAAGTGTATCCCACATGTGTCATTCAAAATCCATGGTTGAAATCATTTATTATATCGAATACCTCCACTTGAATTATATTCATTCATTCAAACGTAACATTACATCAACTTGTGATACCAGAACACAAAATGTAATCAAATAACCCCACCTTAAATTTATTTATATATATATATATATAACCAAAAACTAAGACATATAAAAATTGGAGAAGACAATATATT
Source organism: Dorcoceras hygrometricum (assembly GCA_001598015.1). Taxonomy (NCBI): domain Eukaryota; kingdom Viridiplantae; phylum Streptophyta; class Magnoliopsida; order Lamiales; family Gesneriaceae; genus Dorcoceras; species Dorcoceras hygrometricum. Next base: position 43,982 of record KQ995662.1, read on the forward strand.
GTGAAAAAATGGGTAAAGTAACTTGAAACATAATGATTAATCATCAATGTATCAGAGACCCGTGAGTGCTACAATGAAGCTTTTCCGGAAGAAGGGAAAAAGAAAGAAATCAACACACTCATGCAAAAAGGAAGCAATGTCTCTCACTGAAGAAAGTGTATTCAAGAAATTTCATCAAACAGCTATTTTCTTCCAAAATACAACAAAATCGAGCTATAAGTTATAGCAATATTCAGTCTTAGCATATATGAGAAATCAATTATGCTGCCTGCAGATGAACTTTAGCATGATCAACTGATAAGATAATAAATAAATATAAAAAAATAAAATAAAACAACCCACAAAGAACAAGATCAAGAAATGAATTTCACAACATAAAGAACTTGGAAAGTTCGTTTCTTTTAATGGAGGAAATGTAATTTACCTAACACCAGTTGAATCAGCAGCAGCTCTTTCCCTTTTCGTGCCGGCACAAAATCCATTTGGGAAATCTTTTGCAGTCAATATTCTCCCATACTCACCCCATGCAGCAGCAGCGGAGCCGTTCCCCTTCACCCTTCCAGCTCCGCCTCCTCCTCCACCGCCGCTACCACCGAGGCTCAGACCTAATCCCAGCTCAAGTTCAGCCTCCTTCTGTACGCCCATGTAATCTTCTTCCACTTTTGAAGCATTAAAACTAGTCTTCTCACTCAATCCTCCAATCGCGCCGCCGCCGGAGCCAAGTAAACCAAGAACCGGTTCCATTACATGTAAATAACAAAAAAAATTACGGAGGAGAGGCAATGCAAGGCGAAGATAGAATTATCAACGATAGATAATGGTTTTTAGAGGTGAAAAGGAAAGAAAAGAAAAGATGATAATGGGGTGACAAAGATGGTGGAAACAGTGATGAATCGGGGCCCATGTGTCTGCTAGTGCGGCCTGCACCTCTGATAGAAATTCCCTCTTTTGGTTGCACTTTTTGATCCTACATAGCTCCGCTGCTCATCAATTCTGGTGGGGGTAACCAAAGATTGGATTTTTGTGTGTCTTATCTCAAAGAATTTTTGGGGCTAATTAATTTCTAAAAATATTTTTGATTTCCTTATTGCATCTAGACATACTGTCCATGCTACGACAAAGGAGGTGCAAAATCACGTGATAAATGATGGAAATGCATTCATAGAATCATAGGTTGACACGTTGTTTTTTTTAATCAAGAATATGGTTCGCAACAGGTTTTCTCCATGCATCTGAGGTAGGATATGTATTATTTAATAAAATAATTAAAATTTATTTGATTTAATTTGTTAACTTCAATAAAATTGTAATGATTAAATTTTTTAAATCATTATTAATATTTATAAAGATATGATTTGATTAACGTTATAATAAATTATTATTAATTTAATTGATATATGTTGAATTATTAATTATTTGATCTAGGGCTAACGTATCAAAGATGGTTGAAATTGGCTTAACATTATCTACTCAATCTCATGAAGTCAACCAAGCATTGCCTTAGTACTTAATATTGGCATGTCCCAATTATTTATGTTTGTGTGTGTTTCACACATACCAAGGAAGTTTTTAAAATCTAAATTTTATAAAGCATCTTATTTTTATATCATTACTAAATGAACTGATTAATTATAGCTACATTGGTTTATTAAATATGGGTATATTGGTAAACAAAGGGAAATTAAATATGAAAATTAGAATATATAATTGGAACGGATGAAAAAGTAATTAAGTCTGAAGGGAGAACATTATTTGTTTTATAGTATTTCATAGAATTATATTCTTAGTCACAAGAACTTTGGTCCAATAATTTTTCCAACTGGTAAAGACCCGTAACTTATGAACGAATATACAAGCGCATGATGAACCCTATCCAAGAGATTCTGTTGGTAAATTGGTTCAATTTTTACATATGATAAAAAACATATTTCAATGTATAGAGAAACATCTATACTGTTACATATCCAAAGTTAAAACACCTACAAGTAATAACTAACTTTTCATGTATTAATGAAATTTTTTATGATCCCACAAATTATATAACCTTTAATCACTAAATCATATATTACAATGTCTCTTTTCATTTTATCCTATCTCCGACCATTTTAGAATATAACAATGTTGAATTTCGTTTTCAAATTTTAAATTAGAAATTAATTCATTCTCTATTTTTTCTACATATCACAGTTATCGCATAGCTGCTAGTTTCTCGATTAAGTTTAGATAAAATGAACATTAAGATATGTTAAACACTAACTATATTTATATATGGTTTACAGTATCATCGTAATGTGCTATTCATATTTTCAAAATCGAACTCTACTTAAAAAGGATTTTAAAATTATCATCCTACACAAAAAAATTCATAACATCATACATTGTATGAGTTATCTAAGGTATACCATTTTGTGGGTACTCGTGATCATTACATTCCGACAACAATAATAATATTTTATTATCTTTCTGGTGAAAGTAATTTTATTATACCGTGAGTTCTTGCACTCGTTGTAAGAGGAAACAATGAATCTTTCTCCAGGCCCACAAAATATTCGGAGACCGAATTTAACTTTTATTATATTGGCTGGAATGACAAAGGACTGCGGTACCTGTGATGATATTAATTATTAATAGATCCATGTTATAACTATTTTTTAATATTAAAATTAATATGGAAGCAGCTGTTTATTAACATGTTTAAAGTTTTGAACGCGTTAATCAATTTTTTTTCTTTTTTTACTTACTTGCCAGCTGGCGCGTAAGTCGTTGCTTCTTAAAAAAAATTTTAATTATTTTTTAAATTCCATCGGCTAGTTAACAACTATGTGAGTAAAAAAATTAAAAAACAAATTCTATATATAGCAATTCACATCAACTTAATTTTTCATCACAACACATTATTCAACCTCATAAATCATTACTACAACCCTCTTCTCATCTTAAATTTTCTGTTTGTAATCCTATTTCTCATTGCGAATGGATGAAAAAGGAGATTCTTTAGAAATTCCATTAGTTCTACACAAACCCCGGAAGAAAATGTATCATCTCAAAATTCGCAAATTCCTCCAACTCCTCAATATCCTGAATTTAGTTCTTCCACACCATATCTACCTCAAGTTCAACCTTACCCCTTTGTTCCAATGTATCCACGAGCTCCATATACAATGCCTCCCCCCAATTATTGGCAAAATACAAATAACCTTTATCTCACACCGTTACAAACTATCCATCGTACAAACTAGCCGTTGTACATACTAGCCGTTACAAACTAGCAGTTACGTACTAGCCGTTGTACATACTTGCCGTTACAAACAAACCATTGGGATGTCTTGATCTATATATACGAGCACGATGTAAAGCATCCAACTCATATAAACTTCAAATAGTTTCTGTCAAAATGTCTCAATATTCTACCAATTCCAGCTCTACTTCGTGTAATGAAGAGGAAAACCAAGTTCAACATGATGAAGAATCTAGTGATCCGGGAGAACCACTAATGTTATTGATGTTTCAGCAAAGCCAACAAATTTTTGAATCATATCAAAATAATTACGAGATGAGGCGAAGAATAAGGTTTATCAAAAGAAACCGTGAAGCTGGGCATACGAGGCTCTTTGATGATTATTTCTCCACAAACACAGTATATCCAGATCCAATATTCCGAAAACGGTTTCGAATGCGTAGATATTTATTCCTTCGCATAGTTAATGCACTTCAAAATCATTCATTATTTTTTCAGCAGAGGGATGATGCATCTAGGAGAAAGGGCTTGTCACCACTACAAAAATGCACGGCTACGATCGTCGACTAGCTTATGGAGTCCCTGCTGATAATCTTGACGAGTACCTACGTGTGGGTGAATCAACTTCAATAAGTATCTTTTCAATTTCTGCAAATATGTGGTTGAGGTATTTGGTGATTGATACTTGAGTAAGGCCGGTATGCTAACGAATACAACGTCTTCTTCAAATGTTGAGAAGGCCGGATGACTAACGAAATACAACGTCTTCTTCAAATGTATGAAGAGAGACATGGATCCCTGGCATGTTGGGGAGTCTTGATTGTATGCATTGGGAATGGAAAAACTGTCCAGTTGCTTAGAAAGGACAGTTTACAAGAGGACATGGATCACCAACAATCGTGCTTGAAGCAGTCGCGTCTCAAGACTTGTGAATATGGCATGTGTGAGGTCAGTAATTAGCCAAGATGATTAGTGGCTAATCATTTGGGATTAGTGGATAACTAATCGGTACAGATCAGCTTAGGCAGCATCTGAGGATATGGAACAGCTCGGATACTAGCTGGTTCTAGAGTTGGTGCTAAGCTGATAGAAGAAGTTGTTTAGTGGTACTATGTAGATTTCCCTATGATGGTGTGACCCGTACTACTGTGCATAACAGTGTAAGCTGTTGGGTGTCAGCTTGGAGTTATCACTGGCGCGAGCTGTTGAGTGGCCTGTGCTGATTTTAGGTACGGATCAGATCAGATGTTCGACGTTTTGTAGTGTAAACTATTTATCGTGGACCAGATTAGGCGTAAGCTATTATGAACGGACGGTGCTGAGTCCGTGAGATATTAGCAGCTTAAGGGTACTATGTAGCAAGAACAGCGAGCGTGATCTGTTCTGGGATCGTGAGCTGCTCCAGGTTCATGCGCTGTGATCTGTGAGCTTAGCGGAACTCTTTGGGCGTCATAAGTTGTTAAGAGCATCCCAAGCTGAGTAGTGCGAACTATAGACAGCGATGCTAGTGATCCGAGATGAACAGTAGGCGCTAGCCTGAGGGCTGTGAGCTGTTGTCAGGCCTCGTGCTCACATCAGAGATAAACCACGCAAAAACAAAGCGGAATCAACTAAAAAGTGGTTAAAAGTTTTGCTTTTGGCCTGACAAAGATAATATAATTTAAAATACGACAATACTCAAAAGAATCCCAGTTTACACAACAGAAAAAGGCTACAAGCCACAATAAATCAGTATAGAATATAACATGCACCAAGTACCTGACAACAACCACAACTGAATACAACACAAGTACTGATAGACTACCAGCTATATAAGTCTAAGCATCACCCGGGACATCCCACCCGTAGTGATACCAGTGCATATAAATACTATATATAACTGAGACACTCTATCCACCTCCAGCTGGGCTAAAACCACGACCAGCTGTAAAACCTGTGATACCTTAAAACAAACACAGGCAAACAAAACAAACCAAGCCCCAGAGGGACATGGGATCAAACCCCAATACGGAGAGCAATTATAAAACAGCAATGAATAGATAGAATAAAATGCAGATGCTATGCATGAAGAACGGGACAACAACCGAAGAAGGAAGCCAAGGAACTCAAGCACAGCTCAACAGAATCTGCAACGAATGGTGGCCACTGGTGTGTATACAAGCATACGGGAATTATACGCTCGTATTTACATCACACCCGAATACCAGATGCATCAAAAAACTCAACCTGCCGTAGCCCAACCCATGAACTGTGGTAGTTAACCACTCGGCGCATGAGGACTAACAAAATCCCAGCAGGGAGATGAGAGTGCGGTATTGCCGCTCGTCCTCGCATCGTGGTAACAAACAGAGCAACAACAACAACAAGACATGGCTGCAACAGCTGAATGGAATATGCGTGTATGCAACAGCTAACAAAACAGATAGCATAAGACATATGCAACATCAATCATACACGGCAATTCACACACAACAGCAACCTCACAATTTATCCAAGACATAACCACGCTGAATTACAAGCTCCAAATACGTACCTCGATATTTTGTGCAACAATTACTACAAACGGGGTCCCGAGAAATCTGATACAAAACCTGCTAAACAACACGCATAATTCTCAGGGACGCTAATACAGAATCACAAACTGGGAGCTACACTCAACCAGCAACTATCCCACATATCTAACTCAACAGGAAGCTTAAATAAACGCTCGAGGTAAGATCTCATCAAATAATCGAAGCACTACCTGCACACACGAACACACTGCCGAAGACAGCAACTTCGTGATCCTACTTCCAGCCTACCACACCTTCCAAAAGTGGTATAGAATGAAGCGCCTTCACGAGAGAAGTACAACTCTACCTCAACCATGCAAAATAACGGCCAAAAACGACGGTAATCGACGGCGGAAAGCTACGGTGAACAGTGCTTAGGGTTCGCGATAGAGATTGGGAATCGAGGAAATATTTCTAAGTATCGGGAAACAATAATAGAGAATAGCAGCTACGTTCCCTATTAAATACACTTCTCAACAGCTGGCAAAATAAGAACAGATTCCACCGACAAATCAGTTGTCATCGCTGTTATATCAACCAGCAGTTGAATCTCTCAAACAAAGCTAAGGCTAAACGGCATCGCACCAACTTAACCAAACGAAGTCGCAGAGGAACACGTCACCTCGCTACCAACAACTGATCAACAAACCAGCAGCTGTTTACAACAACGCATCATATCCCTCAACAGTAGATATCTATCGCGACCAACAGCTGAAACTAAACTCTATACCCAAAACTCTATCGTTCCCACTTAACTAAATGACGTAGTTTCGTTACCCACTAAGAAACGCGCTAACAAAACAACAGCTGGTTCCATTCACAAAACGTCGTCGCTTCAGAGAGAGGGACACGTCACCACAGGACACGTCACTCGCTAGCCACTTCTGATCGCTAACCAACAGCTGATCACTCGCCAACTGCTGAAATCCACGTCATCATTGTTGCTGCTTCCTACCAAAACGCAACGACTAAAATCTAACGAAGCACTGCTGCTCCTACTGATTCCTACTGCTACTGCTGATATCTTTCCAACTGCTGATTCCAACACTTAGGCAAATTCGATGGCTACACCAAGCACATTGACCAACAGCTGGTCCAAACCCGACCAACACCTGATTGCGAAAACACAGGTCTCACATCTCTCCCCCACTAAAACACGATTTCGTCCTCGAAATCAGCAAATCCAGGAACAACTCAACTGAACCCAAGAGTTCAAGATAACTGAGCAAACAACAAACAACAACTAGGGAAAAAGAACAACTAAAAACTAACCAACTACTGGAAACTGGTGAAACATCTACTCAAACAAATGCGGCCACTCACGCTGCATCTTCTCTTCCAGCTCCCAAGTAGCTTCTTCCCTACCATGTTTGCTCCATTGCACCATTACCAAAGGGATGGTTTTATTCATCAACTGTTTCTCTTTTCTGTCTAGAATCCGTAAGGGATACTCAACGTAACTCAACGTCCGATCTAGCTCAACCTCGTCAGTTCTCAGAACATGAGACGGATCTGGCTCGTACTTCCTCAACATGGAAACATGAAAGACATCATGTAAAGAAGATAATTCTGGTGGCAACAACAGTCGATACGCCAAAGGGCCAATCCTCTCAACAATCTCATACGGACCAACATAACGAGTGGCTAACTTTTCCTTGTGACCAAAGCGCATAACACTGTGGAACGGAGAAACTTTAAGGAAAACGAGATCACCAACCTGAAACTCTAGAGGTCGACGCCTCTTATTTGCATAACTGGCTTGGCGATCCTCAACAGCTTTCATCCGCTGTCGAATAGGATCCACATGATATTTCATTTGCTGCACAAAATCTGGGGTAGACAACTGCTTCTCCCCCACTTCTTCCCAACATACCGGCGATCTGCACTTTCTGCCATACAAAGCCTCAAACGGCGCCATACCAATCGTCACTTGGTAGCTGTTATTGTAGGAAAACTCGACCAAAGACAACGCGTCTTGCCAGATACCACCAAAATCCATCACAACAGCTCTTAACATATCCTCCAACGTCTGGATAGTTCTCTCAGATTGTCCATCTGATTGAGGGTGATATGATGTACTCATAGCCAATATGGTACCCAAAGCTGCTTGAAAACTCTTCCAAAACCTGGAAGTAAACCTTGGATCTCGGTCTGAAACGATCGAAACAGGCACACCGTGCAATCTAACCACAAAATCGACGTACAGTTTTGCCATTTTCTTCAAATAGAACGTCATTCCATAGGGAATAAAGTGTGCAGACTTTGACAATCTGTCGATTACAACCCAAATCACATCACAACCTCTGCTGGAACGAGGCAAATGCGCCATAGAATCCATCGCTATGTGCTCCCAGTTCCATTGGGGCACTTCCAAACTCTGTAACAGACCACCAGGTCTCATCCTCTCAGCCTTAACCTGCTGACGGTTCAAAAAACGAGCATCAAAACCAGCAACGTCACTCTTCAAACCAGCCCACCAGAAGTGCGGCTTCAACGCATGGTACATCTTCCGTGCACCAGGATGAACACTGTGTCTACTGCAATGCGCTTCTCTAAGGATCTCCTCCCGAAGATCTATCAGATTGGGCACAACCAACCGACCACGGAAACACAAACAACCATCAGACGAAATAGAATAGGCCTCAAGCTGACCAGCCCTGACTTTCAACTTCAACTCGTGGATGGAAGGATCTGTCCTTTGAGTCGCTCTAATGCTCGAAATAATTTGTGGCTCAACTTGGAAAGAAGAAACCACCACATAATCCTCAGCCAGGTAAAACCTCCAACCAGTAGTGCTAAGATGCTCATAATCTTTAGAAATATACAGTGACGTAAGCATATTTTCGGAGCCTTCCTGCTCAATGCATCAGCCACTATGTTCGCTTTCCCAGGCTGGTATTTAATCTCGCAATCAAAATCCTTCAGCAGCTCCATCCACCTGCGCTGTCTCATATTCAAGTCAGGCTGCGAAAACAAATACTGCAAACTCTTGTGGTCTGAGTACACCACAAACTGCTCACCATACAGATAGTGGCGCCAAATCTTCAATGCAAAGACCACAGCTGCTAGCTCCAAATCATGAACTGGGTATCGAGTCTCGTGTGGTTTCAACTGCCGTGAAGCATACGCAATGACTCGACCATGCTGCATCAACACACATCCCAATCCATTGAGCGAAGAATCAGAACAAACGACAAAGCCACCGGAACCAGACGGCAAAGCCAACACAGGCGCAGTAGTCAACTTCTCCTTGAGCAATTGAAAAGCATTCTCGCATTGCTCAGTCCAAACGAAACGCTTGTCTTTCTGAGTCAACTGAGTCATCGACCTAGCTCTACTAGAGAAACGATCTATAAAACAATGGTAATAGCCAGCCAGACCCAAGAAACTACGAATCTCAGACACATTCCTAGGTCGTTCCTAGTTCAAAACAACATCAACCTTATTGGGATCCATAGAAATGACATTCCGCTGAAATCGCATGACCCAGAAACACGATGCGATCCAGCCAGAACTCGCACTTAGAAAACTTAGCATACAGCTGCGAGTCTCTCAACGTCTGAAGAAAAACTCTCAAATGCTCCTTGTGCTCCAAAGGAGTCTTCGAATACACCAAGATTTCGTCGATGAACACTATCACAAACTGATCTATAAACTCACGAAAGACTCGGTTCATCAAATCCATGAAGACTGCAGGAGCATTGGTCAATTCGAAAGGCATCACCAGAAACTCAAAGTGCCCATACTTAGTACGAAAAGCAGTCTTCGCAACATCTTGATCTCTAACTCTCAGCTGATGTTACCCTGAACGTAGATCGATCTTCGAATATACCGCAGAACCTTGCAACTGTCAAAAAAATCGTCGATCGGCAACGGATACTTATTCTTAACAGTAACCTTGTTCAGCTGACGGAAGTCAATGCACATTCTCATTGTGCCATCCTTCTTCATGGCAAACAAGATAGGCGCTCCCAACGGCGACATGCTAGGTCTGATAAAACCTTTCTCCAGCAAATCATCCAGTTGCACCTTGAGCTCTCTCAACTCAACAGGTGCTAAACGATACGGTGCACGTGAAATCGGAGCTGTGCCAGGCTCCAATTCAATGCTAAAGTCAATCTCCCTCCTCGGAGGAAAACCAGGAATCTCCTCCGGAAACACATCAGGAAAATGACGCACCACTGAACTTCGCTGAGCTGCACATGCGAAGAAGAATATGCATCCAACGCGTAAATCATAAAACCAGCTTTCTCCGCCGACAACAAGCTGAAAATTTCCATCACTGAGATCAACGGAATCTTCGACTGGGAATCAGCACCGTAGAAATTCCATTTCTCACCGGACTGAGGCCTAAACGCACGATCCCATGGAAAACAATCCACGAAGGCCTTATAGCTGGACAACACATCCATCCCCACTATGCAGTCGAAATCCCACAACAACAAACGAATCAAGTTTGCTACTAACACATGCTCACCAAACCTCAGAACGCCATTCAACAAAACCTCTTGGGAGTACAAGCTTGCACCGCCAGGAGTAGAAACAGACACCACATCGCGCAAAGAAATGGTATGCAGACCATGCTCGACCACAAATGCATCAGAAATAAACAAATGCGATGCGCCAGTGTCAAACAACACTCGTTCAGGAAAATAAAAAAACAAGGCATGTACCTGAAATCACCCTGCTCGGCGTCTCCTCCGCTTGCTCCCTAGTAATAGCGTTCGCTTGAGCATGTTGAGGTCCAGAGAAATGCTGCTGAGACGACTGTCCAAAACGCGATGGACCAGGCTGTTAGAGTAGATGCCCAACTAGCCAACTTGTGGCGTGTGGGTTTTATAGACTCTTGTACAAACAGTCTTTATATATGATATTCGCATTTTCTTATATGGCGTTCTTTACTTTCATTATGTGTGTAATGATTTACAATTGCGTTGAGTAAAGACCTAGAATGCACTAAAGCGTATGTTAGATGTGATAGTGGGTATGACGGCTATCATGAAACACATCTAATAGTCGCTGTGTATTCTGAACATGTTCCTAGTCAATTGGGCC
>KQ995662.1:62345-89029 GCA_001598015.1 Dorcoceras hygrometricum
AAAGGTATGTTCTATATTGAAATAAATATATCTCTTAATTCGACTTCTTGGGTACTTGATACCGGATGTGGATCCCATATCTGCAATGACTTGCAGGTGATGACAAGAAGCCGACGTCTTAGAGAGGGTGAGACCCACTTGAGGCTTGGCAATGGAGCAAGAGTTGCTGCAGTAGCTATAGGAGATATTAGTTTATTTCTGTCTTCAGATTTTAAGTTGTTGTTACGAAACGTTTTATTTGTTCCCGAATTAATAAAGAACATTATTTCTATTCCTATGCTTGATAGAGATGGATATTCTTGTATGTTTGCTAATTCGATTTGCAATATTTACAAGAATGAATGTTTAATTGGAATTGAGGAACGCGAAAACGATCTATACACCTTAAGATTAAAAGACGTTCCAACTCGCGATGTCGAAACACACACAACAACGATTAAACGAAAAAACGATAACTTGAACCCAGCACAACTTTGGCACGCTAGGCTAGGTCACATTTCCCTAAGTAGGATGAACAAGCTAGTTAGGAGTGACTTGTTTGATCTGTCAGACATCAACTCCCTACCGACTTGTGAATCCTGTCTAAAAGGAAAAATGACCAAGCAACCCTTCAAGGGCAAGGGTGAACGTGCCCAAGGCCTATTGGATTTGATCCATACTGATGTGTGCGGCCCGTTTAGTATTGGTACTAAATATGGTCACACATACTTCATCACCTTTACCGACGATTACTCTAGGTACGGGTACTTGTACTTGATGAAGTACAAGTCTGAATCCTTTGAAAGGTTCAAGGAATTCAAGGCTGAAGTAGAAAATCAATTAGGCAAAAGAATTAAGGCACTTCGATCTGATCGAGGTGGTGAATACTTAAGTACTGAGTTTCAAGACTATCTGAAAGAGAATGGGATTCTCTCACAGTGGACCCCTCCGGCCACACCACAGCTCAATGGTGTAGCAGAGCGTCGTAATCAGACCTTGTTGGACATGGTTCGATCTATGATGAGCTTCACTGAGCTTCCGACCTCATTTTGGGGCTATGCGCTCGAAACAGCGGTAATGTTGTTGAACAATGTCCACACCAAGGCAGTGGATAAGACTCCGTATGAGATATGGATGGGCAAACCACCCAAGTACTCATTTATGAGGATTTGGGGATGTCCTGCTTACGTGAAGCAGACAGTGGGAGATAAGCTGGATACGAGATCCATCTTATGCTACTTCATTGGGTATCCAAAGAATTCCATTGGATACTACTTCTACTATCCGAGCGAGACAAAAGTGTTTGTTTCTAGGAATGCCAACTTTATGGAAAGGGAATTTCTACTTGATAGAAAGGGCAAAATAGTAGAACTCGAAGAAGTTCGAGAACCAATTGAAGTACCAAGTGAATCTCCCGCACCTACTGAGCCAGTACCAGATATGGTCGCACCTAGGAGATCCGAAAGGATTCCTAGAGCTCCTGAGAGATATGGTTTTCTCCTTGAAGATGATCAAGGTGATCAAGTTGTTGGATCTGATCCAAGAACTTTCAAGGAGGCAATTTCCGATGCTGATTCTAATTTGTGGCTTGAAGCAATGCAGTCTGAGTTTGACTCAATGCATGCTAACCAAGTTTGGACTCTTGTTAACCCTCCCGAAGGAATCGTTCCTATTAGGTGCAAATGGGTATACAAGAGGAAACTTGGGCCTGATGGTAAAGAGATCTATATGACGCAGTCTGAGGGTTTCACATCTGTTGGAAGCGAGCATAAGGTATGCAAGCTTCAGAGATCGATCTACGGTCTCAAACAAGCATCGCGAAGTTGGAGATTCGATGAAACAATTAAGGAATTTGGTTTCATCAAGAATCCCGAGGAGCCATGTGTCTATAAAAAGGTAGTTAAAAGCGCTGTGACGTTCCTAGTACTTTATGTTGATGACATTCTACTCATTGGGAATGATGTAGGAATGTTGCAGTCAACTAAAGTATGGTTGTCTAGTAGATTTTCGATGAAGGACATGGGTGAAGCATCCTATATTCTTGGAATACAGATCTATCGGGATAGATCTAAACGGATGCTCGGACTCACCCAAGCTACCTACATCGATACCATACTTAAGAGGTTCTCTATGGAAGAGTCCAAGAGAGGACACCTGCCTATGTGCCACGGGGTCACTCTATCTAAGTCTATGTGTCCAAAGACTGATGAAGAGATAGAGAGTATGGCACGTGTACCATATGCCTCGGCTATAGGTAGTATTATGTATGGCATGATCTCGACTAGATCGGATGTCGCATATGCTCTGAGTGTCACGAGCCGCTACCAGGCCAACCCCGGCCAATTGCATTGGAAGGCTGTGAAGGATATTCTTAAGTACTTACGAAGGACTAAGAATATGTTCATGGTCTATGGGGGTAGTGAACTGAAACTGGAAGGCTACATAGATTCTAGCTTCCAGTGTGACGTGGATGATTAGAAATCAACCTCTGGGTTTGTATTCATGCTCAATGGTGGTGCTGTCTCTTGGAAGAGTTCCAAGCAAGACACCATCGCGGATTCAACCACTGAGGCTGAGTACATTGCAGCATCAGCTGCTGCTAAGGAGGCCGTTTGGATAAGGAATTTCGTCCAAGAGTTGGACGTCATTCCTAATGGAGTTGGTCCAGTCCCGGTGTACTGCGACAACACGGGTGCCCTTGCGCAAGCAAAGGAACCTAGGTCTCACCAAAGATCCAAACACATACTGAGGAAATACCACATAATCCGGGATATTGTGGCTAGAGGTGACATAGCAGTTGAGAGAGTCGCCTCTGCGGACAACGTTGCTGATCCACTTACGAAGCCCTTGCCTGGACCGTTGTTTGAAAAACATCGCGAAACAATGGGACTGCGTCTGATGAGTAGTTGGCTTTAGGGAAAGTGGGAGATTGTTAGAGTAGATGTCCAACTAGCCAACTTGTGGCGTGTGGGTTTTATAGAATCTTGTACAAACAGTCTTTATATATGATATTCGCATTTTCTTATATTGCGTTCTTTACTTTCATTATGTGTGTAATGATTTACAATTGCGTTGAGTAAAGACCTAGAATACACCCAAGTGTATGTTAGACGTGATAGTGGGTATGACGGCTATCATGAAACACATCTAGTAGTCGCTGTGTATTCTGAACATGTTCCTAGTCGATTGGGCCGTCAAAATGAGGATAAGGCCGCCCGAGTTCGAGACTAGTATCTGCGATGCAAAGTACCATGTTTCATTGGTAGGGAACATTGTGATGTTCTGAGCATGCAGATAGATAGTGACCTGGTGATCTATCGAACTACCCTCGTTCGGACTTTCCAAATATATGATATTCGCATTTTCTTATATTGTCGTTCTTTACTTTCATTATGTGTGTAATGATTTACAATTGCGTTGAGTAAAGACCTAGAATACACCCAAGTGTATGTTAGACGTGATAGTGGGTATGACGGCTATCATGAAACACATCTAGTAGTCGCTGTGTATTCTGAACATGTTCCTAGTCGATTGGGCCGTCAAAATGAGGATAAGGCCGCCCGAGTTCGAGACTAGTATCTGCGATGCAAAGTACCATGTTTCATTGGTAGGGAACATTGTGATGTTCTGAGCATGCAGATAGATAGTGACCTGGTGATCTATCGAACTACCCTCGTTCGGACTTTCCAAGTGGTTACCATTTGTCGAGTGGATAAGTCCGAGGTCTTGGTTGTACTGATTAGTCCTCACGACTCGAAACGTCATTGAGACTCTACATGATAGGCGTCTCACTTTGACCCGTTTTCCGACTCACTTGTGGTCATAAGGCGTCGGGATTGGGTGAGACCCCGATGCATGTAGGAGTCGATGCATCGTTGTCGAGGATTCACCGCTCGCAGACATGCGTGGATATCCTATGCTATCTGAGGGGATAATAGTGTATAAATATCTGGCCAGATTACTAGAAGTGTTTTAGGTAAATGTGTTTACCTAGTTACACTCGCGATGTCACTATTCGATCTCCAAGATGTATGATCTATAGCGACTCTCGATTTACCAATGGTCGTTGATCTGATCGGGACATATGGATTGAAAGGACCGTACTGTACGTTAACCACGACCGACTGGTTCTTGCTGGCACTATCAGTGATACCTAGGGGATCATGGGGCGATGTTGCTAGACGCTTTACCATGATCCGTTGGGCAAGTCCGGAATTGTGATTCCGGAGCCGCAATGGTTGTGGGCCCACGGCTAGCTGTATCCCTGAACCATTGAGGGTCACACAAGTACTAGATTCGAGATTCCCGCACGGATACTCAGCTCAATGTGTTGAGCATGAGAAGAGGATTTCGGGAAGTGCGACTTCCTAAAAGTCAATAGGGGTCAAATCGAGGTTTCCCGCTGTTGAGGGGCAAAACGGTCATTTTGCACTGGGGTTCTGAAAAATGGTTTTTCAGATCATAATATTCAGTTTCGGAAACTGAGTCGATCGGTCCGATCTGATCGGCGATCGGAGTTACGGTGAAGTCTCGGTGATGGAGATGAAACGAATGTTCATCCGTTGGACCCGGGCCCGTTGGGCCGGATCCAAATCCATCACCTATTCTATTTAATATAGAACTTTGACTTAACCTAAACACTTGTGTTACACAAAAAAACCTAACCCTAAGTGCAAACCGCCGCCCCTCTCTTCAAATTACCTCACGCCGCCGCCGCGCGCCGCCCTCCGCCGCCGCCGCTTCGCCGAAAATCGTTCCGGCCTAGTTTCTCGAGGAGAATCCGTTCGTGCAGAATTTGTCAGTGCTTCTGGTGCAGGCTGACAAAGGAGTCTCGGTTCTGGTCGTGGACCGGATTGGCGATATCTACCGTAGTCTACCGAGAAGAGCCGACGTTATTGTAACTACGGTTGGAGCCAGGCACAAGTGCCAGCAAGGTAGTGGTTTTGAACCCCCTATGTATGTCGATAACTGTTATTGAGTTTTCGTATTGATCGTCTCCTGGCTGTTTATTATTTGTTCTTCCGCTGCCTCGCCGGGGGGCGGATCCGGATCCCCAACACAGGCAACTGGAACGGACTAAACTGCGTCTCTCCGACCCTAGGCTGCGGAAACTGAGGGGAAAGACCCCTAGACGATCCTCCTCGACCCTGAGGTGGGGCTGCGGCTTGCTGCGATCCAGCCGACGGACACACCCTTGCGAAATGCCCATACTGACCACAGATATTACAAGAGACCTGCACACAAACGCACTGAGTCGATGGATGCTTGCCTCCACAGAAGCCACAAAACTCCGCCCTAGAACCATTGCTACTAGAGCTGCCAGAACCAGAAGAACCAGAACCAGACTTCTTCTTGAACTAATGGCCACGAGGTCGAAACCTCTGGCGGCCAGACTGCTGAGCCAACTGCTGCTGCTGCTGATGGGGTTGATGGGCAGACTGGGAAGACTACGAAGGCTGCGCTCCCTGAACAGCGGGACGACCACCCTGATCACCCTGAGGCCTAGCACGCAACCTCCGGATCCGCAGACCTTCCTCAATATCGATTGAATTATCCACTGCTTCAGCATAGCTCTTTGGTTTGCTTGACAAGACCAAAGTATACAACTCTTCGTTCAATCCTTCAATAAACTTAGTCCTCTTGGCCCTCTCACAGCCAGCAACATGCGGGACATACTCCAAAAGAGAAGAAAACAACCGATCATACTCTCGCACAGACATCGTACCTTGCTCCAAATGACGAACTCTCGCTCATGAGCATTCACGTACGACTCCGGGACGTACTCCTGCTCGCTCATGAGCATTCACGTACGACTCCCGGGGACGTACTCCTGCCGAAAGGCAACACAAAAGCTATCCCCAAGTAATCTCCACACCGATCTCCTCTAGCGTCCTCGAAGCGCCATGCCACCAACGCTCCGCACTCTTCCTCAACCTGGAAGGTCGCCAAACTCAACCGAAGCACATCATCATACTGAACCTGATCGAACAAACCAGTGATGTGCCATAGCCACGAATCCGCATCCTCGCTAGACTCGTCACCGTTGAAGATCTGGGGACTCATCCTTTGGAACCTAGCCATCACAATCTCCATACTCTCTACACGAGTCACCAAGTCGTCAGCCTCATCCTCTTCACGCCTACCGCGACGAGGAATACTACGCTGATCCTCATTCTGTCCTTCCGACTCCTGAAACTGCCCCCTACCTATACCTCGACGTCTAGGCGGCATATACGAATACACTCAACAGGATAAGGTAGCATAGAACAAGTACAAAATAGAAATCACGTAACACAAATAATATGCAGCACAGAATCACATAGTCAAGCACAAACAACACACGACACTGTGCCTAGACTCAAGTGTGATCAAAGAAATCGAGCTTATCCCAGCTTAAGCTATGATACCAAAAATGTCAGGCCTCATGCTCACATCAAAGATAAACCACGCAAAAACAAGGCGGAAGCAACTAAAAAGTGGTTAAAATTTTTTCTTTTGGTCTGACAGAAAGATAATATAATTTAAAATACGGCAATACTCAAAAGAGTCCCAGTTTACACAACAGACAAAGGCTACAAGCCACAATAAATCAGTATAGCATATAACATGCACCAAGAACCTGACAACAACCACAACTGAATACAACATAAGTACTGATAGACTACCAGCTATATAAGTCTAAGCATCACCCGGGACATCCCACCCGCAGTGATACCAATGCATATAAATTGTTAGGATCAAGCGCTTACCACTAGGCCAAAAGCTATAGCTGTTAGCCAAGGTGCAACTTTATTTCCTTATAATGTGGCAGCGTATAGTGCACCTATTGTGTGCGTTAGGGTTGGACTGTTAAGCCCATGAGTCAGGGGGGTGCGTGTCTAACTGCTGGTGCTGTCTCAATTCTCTTAGAGATCAGTCTTACCCTTCCCCTACCGTCGGCCCTATCCCCCGCAGAGATAGTATTACCCGTTAAGATCTGGCATGACACTTTTACAGCCCACATGGCCAACCAAATCAAGCGGCACAACGTCAGCAGCTTGACGTACGAGAACTTCCCAGGAGGTCACCTATCCCAGTACTGTTCTCACCCTTGCACGCTTAACTCAACATAAATACTATATATAACTGGGACACTCTATCCACCTCCAGCTGGGCTAAAACCACGACCAGCTGTAAAACCTGGGATACCTGAAAACAAACACAGGCAAACAAAACAAACCAAGCCCCAAAGGGACATGGGGTCAAACCCCAGTACGGAGAGCAACTATAAAACAGCAAAGAATAGCAAGAATAAAATGCAGATGCTATGCATGAAGAACGGGACAACAACCGAAGAAGGAAGCCAAGGAACTCAAGCACAGCTCAACAAAATCTGCAACGAATGGTGGCCACTGGTGTGAATGCAGATGCTATGCATGAAGAACGGGACAACAACCGAAGAAGGAAGCCAAGGAACTCAAGCACAGCTCAACAAAATCTGCAACGAATGGTGGCCACTGGTGTGTGTACAAGCATACGGGAATTACCCGCTCGTCTTTACACCACACCCGAATACCAGATGCATCAAACAACTCAACCTGCCGTATCCCAACCCATGAACTGTGGTAGTTAACCACTCGGCGCATGAGGACTAACAAAATCCCAGCAGGGAGATGAGAGTGCGGTATTGCCGCTCGCCCTCGCATCCTGGTAAGAAACAGAGCAACAACAACAACAAGGCATGGCTACAACAGCTGAATGGAATATGCGTGTATGCAACAGCTAACAAAACATATAGCATAAAACATATGCAACATCAATCATACACGGCAATTCACACACAAAAGCAACCTCACAATTTATCCAAGCCATAACCACGCTGAATTACAAGCTCCAAATCCGTACCTCGATATTTTGTGCAACAATTACTACAAACGGGGTCCCGAGAAATCTGATACAAAACCTGCTAAACAACACGCATAATTCTCAGGGACGCTAATACAGAATCACAAACTGGGAGCTACACTCAACCAGCAACTATCCCACATATCTAACTCAACAGGAAGCTTAAATAAACGCTCGAGGTAAGATCTCATCAAATAATCGAAGCACTACCTGCACACACGAACACACTGCCGAAGATAGCAACTTCGTGATCCAACTTCCAGCCTACCACAGCTTCCAAAAGTGGTATAGAATGAAGCGCCTTCACGAGAGAAGTACAACGCTACCTCAACCGTGCAAAATAACGACCGGAAACGAAACAGTGCTTAGGGTTCACGATAGAGATTGGGAATCGAGGAAATATTTCTAAGTATCGGGAAACAATAATAGAGAACAGCAGCTACGTCCCTATTAAATACACTTCTCAACAGCTGGCAAAACAAGAACAGATTCCACCGACAAATCAGTTGTCATCGCTGTTATATCAACCAGCAGTTGAATCTCTCAAACAACGTTAAGGCTAAACGGCGTCGCACCAACTTAACCAAACGACGTCATAGAGGAACACGTCACCTTGCTACCAACATCTGATCAACAAACCAGCAGCTGTTTACAACAATGCATCAGATCCCTCAACAATAGATATCTATCGCGACCAACAGCTGAAGCTAAACTCTATACCCAAAACGCTGTCGTTCCCACTTAACTAAACGACGTAGTTTCGATACCCACTAAGAAACGCGCTAACAAAACCAACAGCTGGTTCCTGTTCACAATACGTCGTTGCTTCAGAGAGAGGGACACATCACCACAGGACACGTCACTCGCTATCCACTGCTGATCGCTAACCAATAGTTGATCACTCGCCACAGCTGGTCTCGCGCAACAGCTGGATACACGCTAATACACCAACTGCTGAAATCCACGTCATCATTGCTGCTGCTTCCTACCAAAACGCAACGACTGAAATCTAACGAAGCACTGCTGCTCCTACTGATTTCTACTGCTACTGCTGATATCTTTCCAACTGCTGATTCCAAAACTTAGGCAATTCGATGGCTACACCAAGCACATCGACCAACAGCTGGTCCAAACCCGACCAACACCTGATTGCGAAAACACAGGTCTCACAGCTGTTGTGGATATGCGCGACCTGAGCTGGTCGGCATGAGCTAAGCTGTGGTAGCGCAAGCTGTTCTGGGTATTGCAAGCTGTGTTGATGGTCACAAACTGTTTTTGAGATAGCAGCCTAGCAGCGAGAAGTTTAGGAGTTTTGGCTGTCTGAGTCTAAGCTGGGTTTAGCTTAGAGTTGTTCTGGGTGCCCTTAGCTGGGGGACCCGATTACGAGTACTGTGCCATGCTAGTTGGTGAAATCAGTTTGGGAGAAAGCTGGTGATGACGCACATTTGGACGAGAGCTGTTAGTGAGGGTCAGTTCTTGTCAAGACCGGTGCACAAATCAGAGAATCAACCACGCAATATACCAAGGCGGAAGCATTTAAAAGTGGCTAAAATCGCTTTGGCCTGACTTAGAAAAACATAATTCAAAATACACTTATACTCAAAATATTGGCTTTACAACAACCCAAAAGCTGAACACCAGCAGCTGCATAAAACAAATACAAGCATCGAGTGTCTCCCAGACAACCAAATCAAATCAGCAATAGAACGTCAACACGGGACATTCCCCGGCGACGACGCTAATACATAATTATAAACTATAGAAACTGGGCAACTCTATCCACCTCTCGGGGCACCACCAGCTGAGTCATCTCCATGACCAGCTGAGAAACCTGGGTAACCTGAACAACATACAACAATCAAAACAACCAGCCCCAGAGGGATAGGGGTCAAACCCCAATACGGTGAGCAATACAAATAGCAAATATATAGCAACAGATATAAATGCACGTGCTATGCATGAGAACAGCAGGATGCAAAGACAATAGGCTACAACGAATCAGAAATCCAAAGGAGCTCCAGGACCAGCTCAACATCTGTCAACAGATACGAACAAAGGATAGTGGACACGAAGCATGTGAGAGCGTGGTAGCTATCCACTCGTCTCAACACACGGTACCAGAGCATAACCAGATCACTCAACCTGTTGTTGCCAAAGCTCATGAGAGTGTGGTAGCTATCCACTCGTCTCATAGCGGCTAACAACTAACCATTAGGGAGATGAGGAGCATGGTATTGCCGCTCGTCCTCACAACAGCTCCTGGTACATGCGGTTTAGCACAACGACAACAAACGGCTAACAGATATGAGCTCAACAAGAAAGATGCATGTCTACCAATGCAACATCTTACAATAATCAGCACAGAGACTAGCAGTAAGCAACAATGATACGACAACACACACTACACGCATACCAGCAAGCATACACATATATCCATGCTTATCCCAAAGCTGTAATACAAGCTCAAATCCGTACCTTAGCTTCTGAGCTACAATTACCACAACAAAGGTCCCGAGCAACTCAAATCTGCCACCTGCTTGGCCAAACAACAATAACCAGCTCAGGGACATTACGCACAGAAACATGAACTGGGAGCCACCAGTTCAACCAAGCTCTATCCTACCTTTCTAACACAATAACTAGCTCTAAACGAAGCACAAGGTAGGATCTAGTACTTACTCAAAGCACTACCTGAACAGAAGAACCAATCTGTCAGTATACGAACAACGACGCACTGTAGCTTCTTCGCATTCTTCTTCCAGTATCTCAAAGATCTCCAAAAGAGGTAGCAATGGAGGTGTCTTATAAAGGAGAACTCAACGCTACCAACCTCGCTCAAAGCTGCATCGTCTACAGTCGGGAATCGAAGGAATCGACCACGGTGAACAGTAACTAGGGTTCCAAGACGAACTGGGATATCGAATTCTCGAGAGGAATATCTTCTAAGTGTTGGGAAAATAATGGTGTGCGTCTGGTCAAGTCCTTTATTAATACAACTTAAGTCTCCCCAAATATGGTGAACAGTAGCCACCGACAACACAGGGCTCACAGCTGATACCAACCCAGATCTGAGTACTACTCCAGATCTGGACTATACGCTATACCAGCGTGCTACTACCAAATGACGTCGCCAACAATCCAGCTAGTACAGACAATCCCTTGCAAACATAAACCAGCTCGTAATCAAATCCGTTTCTCAAAACGACGTCGCACCACCATCCAGAACAGATCACACGAACTGTACAGATTTGAATTTGGTCGACTCACACATGTCATCCAACTAGCGCTTACACGAACATCACTAAACGGAGTTGCATCGTAACTCAAATCCGGATGACCATATCTCACACAAACACTGACCAGCGTCTACTGGTAACCCGAAACGACGTCGCAATACCTTCCGGTCTGGACAACCCGGAACTGGTCTACACCAAATTACCAATCGAACCGGTCCACGTAGCGCTACCAGATTTCTCCCCGCAAAGCTGGTTTCCTCCAAACAACGTCGATTCAGCACCCACTTCGAATATTCAACTTAGCGGACCCAAAATGGCCTGCGACACAATTCTTGAGCGCTCAACCAACCAGATCTGATCATTCTACGGAAACTAACCCAAATCTGAATCCACACACAAACCAGCGTACGTTCACTAAGCATACCAGCTCAAAGCTGGCCCATCCCAGATCAACTCACGTCGGATCTGGTCTATTCTAAACCCGAATAATTAAATTAATTACTCCTCTAATCTTTCGGGTCTCACATTCCTCCAACACTAAAACAAGATTTCGTCCTCAAAATCAAACAACCAACTCCAGAACTGATCAAAATCTCAACATCACAAAAATGTTGCCAAAACCTCAAAACTGAGAACACGCAAAACAAAATACGCACCATGTGGCTAGTAACCAAGAGTTCAAGATAACTGGAAAGCAACAGCAAGCAATCTATCTACTGGAGTTAATACAAAATCTAATCAAACAAATGAGGCCACTCACGATACATCTTCTGCTCTAACTCCCACATAGCTTCTTCTCTACCATGCTTGCTCCATTGGACCATCACCAAAGGAATGGTCTTGTTCCTGAGCTGCTTCTCCTTCCTGTCCAAAATCTGTAAGGGATATTCAACATAACTCAGCGTTCGATCTAGCTCTACCTCGTCAGTTCGTATAAGAGTTCAAGATAACTGGAAAGCAACAGCAAGCAATCTATCTACTGGAGTTAATACAAAATCTAATCAAACAAATGAGGCCACTCACGATACATCTTCTGCTCTAACTCCCACATAGCTTCTTCTCTACCATGCTTGCTCCATTGGACCATCACCAAAGGAATGGTCTTGTTCCTGAGCTGCTTCTCCTTCCTGTCCAAAATCTGTAAGGGATATTCAACATAACTCAGCGTTCGATCTAGCTCTACCTCGTCAGTTCGTATCATATGTGAAGGATCTGGCTCATACTTACTCAACATAGACACATGAAACACATCGTGCAATGAGGACAGCTCTGGTGGCAACAACAAACGATAAGACAAAGGAGCGATCCTCTCCACAATTTCATATGGTCCAACATAACGAGGAGCTAACTTTCCCTTGAGCCCAAATCTCATAACACTTCTGAAAGGAGAAACTTTCAAGAACACTCTATAGCCAACCTGAAATTCTAAAGGCCTACGCCTGCGGTTTGCTTAACTAGCTTGGCGATCTTGTGCAGCCTTCATACGCTGTCTAATCAGATCAAATTGATCTCTCATCTGCTGCACAAATTCAGGAGAAGGCAGCTGCTTCTCCCCCACTTCTTTCCAACAAATTGGCGACCTGCACTTCCTACCATACAACGCTTCGAATGGTGCCATTCCAATCGTTACTTGGTAGCTGTTATTATACGAAAATTCTTCAGCGACAAAGAATCCTGCCAGCTACCACTGAAGTCCATAACAACGGCTCGCAACATATCCTCCAAGGTTTGTATCGTTCTCTCAGATTGGCCATCGGTTTGGGGATGATAGGCTGTATTCATAGCCAATCTGGTGCCTAAGGCTGCTTGCAAACTCTTCCAAAATGTGAACCTCGGATCTTGATCTGAAACTATGGACACAGGCAATCCATGCAGTCGAACGACAAAATCGATGTACAGTTTCGCCATCTTCTTCAAAGAATTCGTCATATTATACGGAATAAAGTGAGCTGACTTCGAAAGTCTATCAATTACTACCAAAATAGCATCACACCCTCGGTTGGAACGAGGCAAATGGGTCACAAAATCCATGGCTACATGCTCCCAATTCCATTGGGGCACCTCTAAACTCAGTAATAGTCCATCAGGTCTCATCCTATCTACCTTAACTTCCTGACAATTTAAACAACGGGCAACAAAACCAGCAATATTTTTCTTCAAACCTGCCCACCAATAGTGCGGTTTTAAGGCATGGTACATCATCCTTGCACCAGGATGGAAACTGTGACGACTACAGTGAGCTTCTCTTAGGATCATTTCCCTCAAATCAATCAAGTTAGGCAAAACCAACCTGCCCCAAAACCTCAAACAACCATCAGCTGAGACAGAGTAATCCTACAACTGTCTAGCTTGAGTCTTCAACTTCAACTCATGGATATAAGGATCTGTTCTCTGAGCTGCCCTAATATCCGAAACAATCTGCGGCTCGACTTGGAAAGATGACACCACAACATAGTCATCACCTGGGTAGAAACGCCAACCAGTAGTGCTTAGATGCTCATGGACCTTCGAGATACTTAGCGAAGCAAGCATCGCAACTTGAGCTTTCCTGCTAGGCGCATCAGCAACTACATTCACTCTCCCAGACTGATACTGAATCTCTCAATCAAAATCTTTAAGAAGCTCCATCCATCTACGCTTCCTCATATTCAAGTCGGACTGAGAAAAGAGGTATTGAAGACTCTTGTGGTCAGTATACACGAAAAATTGTTCGTCGTAGAGATAGTGGCGCAAAATCTTCAAAGAAAAGACAACGGCTTCCAACTCCAAGTCATGAACTGGGTATCGAGTCTCATGGGGTTTCAACTGACGGGAAGCATAAGCAATGACTCGACCATGCTGCATCAAAATGCAACCCAATCCACTAAGCGAAGCATCGGAACATACCACAAAACCTCCTGAACTGAAGATAAAGCCAACATTGGTGCTGTAGTTAGCTTCTCTTTGACAATTGGAAGCTATTCTCGCATTCTTCCGTCCAAACAAATTTCTTATCCTTCTGGGTCAACTGCGTCATAGGCTTAGCTACACTAGAGAATCCCTCGATGAAGCGTCGATAATAGCTAGCCAATCCAAAAAAGCTACGAATCTCTGATACATTCTTGGGACGTTCCCAATTAACTACAGACTCTCCTTACTGGGATCAAAAAACAATCCATCGAAGCGTCGATAATAGCTAGCCAATCCAAAAAAGCTACGAATCTCTGATACATTCTTGGGACGTTCCCAATTAACTACAGACTCTCCTTACTGGGATCAAAAAACAATCCATCGGCCGAATGTCATGAACCATAAACACTACTCTATCCAACCAAAACTCGCATTTAGATAACTTGGCATACAACTGCGAGTCTCGTAGTGTTTGGAGAACCAACCTCAAGTGCTCTTTTCGTTGCATCAGAGTCTTCGAGTAAACCAAAATGTCATCGATAAAAACAATCACAAACTGATCGATGAACTCTCTGAAGACTCTTTTCATTAAGTAAATGAAAACTACAGGGGCATTAGTCAAACCAAAAGGCAACCAAGAATTTGTAATGCCCAAACCTCGTTCGAAACGCAGTTTTCGCAACATCATCCTCTCGAATCCGCAACTGGTGATACCCTGAACGCAGGTCAATCTTAGAATTCACGGCTGAACCTTGAAGCTGATCAAACAAATCGTCGATCCTCGGTAAAGGATACTTATTCTTCACAGTAGCCTTGTTCAGTTGCCTAAAGTCAATGCACATCCTCATCGAACCATCCTTTTTTTTCACAAACAGAATAGGAGCTCCCCACGGTGACATGCTACGCCGAATAAATCCCTTCTCCAACAAATCGCTAAGCTGCACCTTCAGCTCTCTCAACTCTGCTGGTACTAAACGATACAGGGTTCGCGAAATAGGAGCTGTACCAGTCACCAACTCAATGCTCAAGTTGATCTCCCTCCTCGCAGGAAAACCAAGAATTTCCTCGGGGAACACATCAGGGAAATCACGAGCAACGGGGATGTCACTAAGCTCTACGCACGAATTCGAGGATGCATCCAAAGGATAAATCATGAACCCTACATGTCCAACAACAATAGGCCAAACATCTCCATATCCGAGATCAACGGAATTTTCGATTGAGAATCTTGGCCATAGAAATTCCACTTCTCGCCAGACTGGGGCCGAAAACGCACAGCGCCATGGGAATAGTCCACGGTGGCGCTAAAACTAGACAACACATCCATTACCACTATACAATCAAAATCGCACATCACTAATCGAATCAGGTTCTCTACCAACACATTCTCGCCAAACCTAAGTATGTCATTCATCAAAATCTCTTGGGAGAATAGGCTCGCGCCGGCAGGAGTCGCGATAGAAATAACATCACTCAAACAGGTGTTATGCAAACCATGCTCAACCACAAATGCATCAGCTATAAACGAATGCTCCAGTATCAAATAACACACGTGATGGAAAATTAAAAATCGTACAATTACTTGAAATAACTCCTCCAGCGTGCCCTCTTCTTTCTCCCTAGTCATGGCATTCACTTGGGCCTACTGAGGCCCTGAGAAATGGGGTTGGGAAGACTGTCCAAAACGTGAAGGACCAAGCTGCTGGAACGGCCTATGCTGAGTTTCTCCCATCCTCTGCTGCTAAACAGGGAAAGAACAACCTCGAGATGACCCACCAGAACGACCCTACGGTGGGGCAGCGGTGTGCTGAGATCCAGCCAAAGGACATACCCTCGCAAAATGTCCATACTACCCACAAAGATTGCAAGCACCCTGAACCCCTACACACTGTGTCGAAGGGTGTTTGCCTCCACATTCGCCACAAAAGGTATCCCTGGGACTGCTGCTACTGCTCGAACTGCCTGAACCAGAAGAACTAGAACCCTGCTTCTTCTTGAACTGATGGCCACGAGGCCTGAACCTATGACGTCCCAATTGTTGTGCTGACTGCTGGGGCTGCTGGGATGATTGAGAAAATTGGGGAGGTTGCACCCCTTGAACATTGGGAGATATACCTTGAGCAACTTGGGGCTGAATCCGAGACCTACGGTTCCGTAACCCTTTCTCAATATCCATCGCGTTGTTCATCGCATCCGCATAACTAGTAGGTGAACTCGCCAACACCATGGAATAAAGATCCTCATTTAGCCCTTCTAAGAATCGGTTCCTCTTCGCCCTCTCACGGCCAGACACATGAGGAACATAGGCAAGGAGAGAAAAAAACCTTCGAGCATACTCCCCCACAGACATGGTTCCCTAAACCAAGTTATCAAACTCACGCTCCCGGGTATACTCCTGATGAAGCACAGTACAAAAACTATCCCAAGTCATCCCACACCAGTCTCCTCAAGAGTTCGTGAAGCACCTCTCCACCAGCGCTCTGAATTCTTCCTCACTTGGCGCCAAAATCAGTCTACGCTCATCATCGTAACGCACTCGATCAAACAGCCCTGTAACGTGCTGCAACCATGACTCAGCATTGGAACTATACTCATCACCATTGAACGTCTGAGGATTCATCCACTGAAACCTCGCCATGATCAGTTTCATCTCGTCCACACGGGCTGCCAACACATCTACCTCATCATCAACCTGTCTAGCACGCCTACGAATAGGGATGCTACGCTCCATTTCCTCATTCTGACCCTCAGATTCTATCGGGATCTGCCTTGTAGCTCTACCCCAACGTCTAGGCTGCATCTAGGCAAGCACTAATACAATAAGATCACACAACATATATATCACATAGTCAAGCACATTCCACAAGCAACAAAGTGCCTAGACTCAAGTGTGATCAAAAGAATTCGAGCTTATCCCAATTTAAGCTCTGATACCAAAAATGTCAGGCCCGATGCACAAATCAGAGAATCAACCACACAATATACAAAGGCGGAAGCATTTAAAAGTGGCTAAAATTTTTCGATTTGACTTGACTTAGAAAAACATAATTCAAAATACACTTATACTCAAAATATTGGTTTTATAACAACCCAAAAGCTGAACACCAGCAGCTGCATAAAACAAATATAAGCATCGAGTGTCTCCCAGACAATAAAATCAAATTCAGCAATAGAACGTCAACATGGGACATTCCCCGACAACAACTCTAATACATAATTATAAACTATAGATAACTGGGACACTCTATCCACATCTCGAGGCACCACCAGCTGAGTCATCTCCACGACCAGTTGAGAAACCTGGGTAACCTGAACAACATACAATAACCAAAACAACCAACCCCAGATGGACAGGGTCAAACCCCAGTACGGAGAGCAATACAAATAGCAAATAGATAGCAACAGATATAAATGCTCGTGCTATGCATGAGAACAGCAGGATGCAAAGGCAATATGCTACAATGAATCAGGAAGCCAAAAGAGCTCAAGGACCAGATAAACAGCTTACGAACAAAGGGTAGCGGCCACGAAGCATGTGAGAGCGTGGTAGCTATCCACTCGTCTCAACACACGGTACCAGAGCATATCCAGATCACTCAACCTGCTGTTGCCAAAGCTCATGAGCGCGTGGTAGCTATCCACTCGTCTCATAGCGGCTAACAACTAACCAGCAGAGAGATGAGGAGCATGATATTTCCGCCCGTCCTCACAACAGCTCCTGGTACATACGGGTTAGCACAACAACAAACGACTAACCCCAACAGGAAAGATACGTGTATGCCAATGCAACAGCTTACAATAATCAGCACATAGACTAGCAGTAAGCAACAATGATACGACAACACACACTACATGCATACCAGCAATCATACACATATATCCATGCTTATCCCAAAGCTGTAATACAAGCTCAAATCCGTACCTTAGCTTCTGAGCTAAATTTACCACAACAAAGGTCTCGAGCAACTCAAAAATCTGCCACCTGCTTGGCCAAAGAACAATAACCATCTCAGGGACATTACGCACAAAAACACGAACTGGGAGCCACCAGCTCAACCCAGCTCTATCGTACCTTTCTAACACAATAACTAGCTCTAAACAAAGCACAATATAGGATCTAGTACTTACTCAAAGCACTTCCTGAATAGAAGAACCAATCTATTAGTATACGAACAACGACGCACTGTAGCTTCTTCGCGTTCTTCTTCCAGTAGCTCAAAGCTCTCCAAAAGAGGTAGCGGTGGAGGCATCTAAGCAAGGGGAACTCAACGCTACCAACCTCCCGCAAAGCTGCGTCGTATACCATCGAGAATCGAAGGAAATCCACCATGGTGAACAGTAACTAGGGTTCTAAGACGAACTGGGATATCGAACTCTCGAGAGGAATATCTTCTAAGTTTTGGGAAAATAATGGTGTTTGTCTGGTCAAGTCCTCTATTAATACAACTTAAGTCTCTCCAAATCTGGTGAACAGTAGCCATCGACAATACAGGGCTCGCAACTGGTACTATCTCAGATCTGAGTACCACTCTAGATCTGTACTATACGATATACCAGCGCGCTACTACCAAACGACGTCGCCAACAATCCAGCTCGTACAGACAATCCCTCGCAAACATAAACCAGCTTTAATCAAATCTATTTCTCAAAACGACATCGCACCACCATCCATAATAGATCACACGCACTGTCCAGATTTGACTTTGGTCGACTCACACGTGTCATCCAACTAGCGCTTACACGAACATCACTAAACGGTGTCTCATCACAACTCAAACCCGGATGACCAGATCTCACACAAACACTGACCAACGTCTACTGGTAACCCGAACGACATCGAACTGCCTTCTGGTCTGGACAACCCGGAATCGGTCTACACCAAATTACCAACCAAACCGGTCCACGTAGCGCTACCAGATTTCTCCCTCAAAGCTGGTTTCCTCCAAACGACGTCGCTTCAGCACCCGCTTCGAGTATTCAACTTAGCAGACCCAAAATGGAGTGACACAATTCTTGAGCACTCAACCAACCAGATCTGACCATTCTACAAAAACCAACCCAAATCTGAATCCACGCACAAACCAGCGTACGTTCACTTAGCATACTAGCTCAAAGCTGCCCCATCCCAGATCATCTCATGCTGGATCTGGTATATGCTAAACCCAATTAATTAAATTAATTACTCCTCTAATCTTCCGGGTCTCACAGTTCTGGTAAGAACTAATTGTATTCCTGAGCCGGAGTAGTGCGCGAGAGCTGTTAGCATACAGGAGCTGATCTGGGATCACGAGTGGTGCCTGAGCTGTTAGAAGTTATCATCATGGTTGTAAGCTGATTGAGAGTTACAACTTAGAGAGAATGGGTAGTAATATTCACTCCGTGAGCTGAGTGATTTGTACTGTACTAGAGACCGTGAGCTGAATGCTCTGAGCTGGTCTAAGCACGCAATCTTAGTGGGGGAAGCGAAATCTATTGTTCTGTGTGGGCTGGCCGATGCGTGAAATGGTCCACAGCGGTGAGATATTGCTACTGTAATTGTTGTAAGCTGTCACGAGCGTGATCTGTTGGGGCGTGGTCTGTTGAGCGTAAGCTGTTGGATGCGAGAGCTGGGTATGGGTATGCTGAGCTATACATGGGGCCGGGTACAGTGAAGAATCCTGAGCTGTGTTGAATTCACTTTAGCCGTGATCTGTTGAGAATAAGTATAAATAGCCCTCGTTGACCCATACTTAGTTATTTTAGATCACACTTTCCTTAGCGTCTCCAAGAATCTCTTGACAGATATTTCCCCCAAACCCTAGACACTGTTCACC
Organism: Dorcoceras hygrometricum; assembly: GCA_001598015.1. Taxonomy (NCBI): domain Eukaryota; kingdom Viridiplantae; phylum Streptophyta; class Magnoliopsida; order Lamiales; family Gesneriaceae; genus Dorcoceras; species Dorcoceras hygrometricum. The sequence continues at coordinate 82,147 of KQ995662.1, forward strand.
GACTAGTTTTTTCCCGATTTCTGGAGATCGGTAGCTTAGTTTAGAGGAAGGGTGTAGCGGTTGGAGACCCCTATCCAAGGCCGAAGTTTCATACCAGTTTGGAGTTGGGAAGAGGCCGGGCAGAGGAGATCGTCGTGAAGCTGCATGAGTTGGGTCTTGTGATTTCTAGCTGGGTGGAGCTTCAGTTCCGATGGTAATCTCCCACGTGGTTGTCGCGAGCTGCTAACCCTGGAGAAGCTACGGAGAGGAGCATAAGGTGTATTTTACTATCAGCTGTGAACTGTGCCGAGGTAGTTGCCAAGATACGCGTAAGGTATGAATTCGGAGCTAATAGTTACAGTTCTATGTTAAGCTTGTGGGCATAAAGGTGGTAGGCCGAGCTGCCTTAACCTCATGGTGTATTGCTGTAACCTATTTCGTTTGTGTTGTGCCTGCTGCCCGAGCCGTTTAGCTAGTTTATGTGCATACTGTACTAGCTGTCTCTCTTATGCGTATGCTGGGTACCCGTGCTATTGCCCTGCGCTTAGTTGTGTCTGAGGCTGTGGGCTGTGGCCAAGTCATGAACTGCAGGTGAAGGTTTGAGTAGTTTTGTTTACCGCATTGCTATTTCTTGTGTAAGCTGTCGTGTATATGGCTGTGAGCAGAGTGCTAAGCCTTGTATTGCGTGATAGGGCTAAGGATGCACTGTTCTTATGCATGCATGAGTTTAGAGCTGCTTGTATATGTTTTATTGTTTACTCATGCTTTTCTGAAGTATGCTGCATGCTGTTCCTATTTTTGTTAACATGGCATACATGCATGGCATATCATTGAGCTCCTTTTGTACCCGCATGCTGTTTCAAAAGCTGACTCCTCCCTTGTCATTCGTATGTGTTCTGTGTATTGGGATTATCCTTTGTTATTCATGCTAGTCGTTCCCCATCATGAGCTCTCTTGTTATCTATTTTGGCCATTGCTACTGTCAAATTGTTAGTACCAGGAAGCTTACTGTAGATATTGAGGACGAGCGGCTAGCTACCGTGCTCCTCTTCTCCCTGCTGTGGGTTGGGTTGCCGCTATGAGACGATGGATAGCTACCATGCTCTCATGAGCTTGGGCACCAGCGGGTTGAGCTGTTCGTGCTTCTGGTACCGCGTGTGAGATGAGTGGATAGCTACCACACTCTCACATGTTTTATGGCCACTATTGTTTGTACTTCCAGCTGTGGAGTTGTTCTGTGAGCCCTATACCTCCGGCTGTTGATCTGTTCCTGCGAGCTATGTACCTCCAGCTGTTGACCTGTTCCTGCGAGCTATGTACCCCCAGCTATTGAGTGCTTCTGTGAGCATTGTGTCTCCAGCTGTTGAGTCGTTCCTTGAGCCCCAATAATGCATTGTACCTTTCTTCATGCATTGCACGCATTTGTTCATGCTTTACTGTTAGCTATTGTTGATTGCTCTTCGTACTGAGGTTTAACCTCGTTTGTTTCCCTTGGGACTGCTCTGGCAGTGTGTTGGCCATTGCAGGCCTTTTTCAGGTAGTTCAGCTGGTACGTGTGTGAGGCAGTTGTTGCAGTCCCAGGTGTGGGTTCCCAGTTATATATATATGCTATATCGAGTCATCGCCAGGGAATGCCCTACGTAGTTGTTGTGTATTTACTTGACGGAGGCATGTATATATTTGCTTTCGTTGGCGTATTTTTGTTGTGGCTTTTAATTCAAAATCGTATTTTGAGTATACGCCTATGTTGAATGATGTATTTTAAGGTCAGGCCTAAAAGAAAAATTTTTAGTCCACTTTTTTAAGCTTCCGTGTTTTGCGTGTTGTATCTATGTTTATAAGCATCGGGCCTGATAGCATGCGTTCTTCAGGGTTACCGGTTCACATAATGATATTAACGTCTTATACGAATCTCCTTTATTCAATACTGTATTGCAGGGAACTGCACCAGATATTAATTTCACGGTGAACGGCACTCTGTATAAAAAGGTTATTATCTAGCCGATGGAATATATCCTGATTGAGCTACTTTCGTGAAACCTTTTCCTTGTCCGGAAAATCTGAAGAGGAGATTATTTAAGGAAAGACAAGAGTCTGCAAGAAAAGATGTCGAACGAGCATTTGGGGTCCTACAAGCTCGTTGGGCAATTATTAGAGGTCCAGCTCGTTATTGGTACTGTGAGACCTGAAAATATAATTGTTGGATTAGGCGGTTTTTAAGATATTTTGGAAGTTTTCGTAATTTTGGTATTTTTGAGTTAGAATATGGGTTTGGTGGTGAAATCTGGTCGGTGATGAAATCCAGTCGCCGCGCGTTATTGGTGGCGCAAGAGATCTAAACGTCGTTGTTTAGGTGAAGTATGGTAGCGCGTTTTGTTGATCAGACGTTGCCTTAGCGTGTTTTGTATCGAGCGGGAAACGACAGCGTTTAGTTAAGTTGGTGCGATGCCGTTTTGGGTATCAGCTGCGAGGGATCTGTTCGCATGTGTGTCGTCTGGTTGCATCGTTGAGAGCAGACGTCAACGCGGGTCAGCGTTCCTGTAGCGCGAGGTGGAAACGTCTCCGTTTTGGTTAGCGCTAAAAGACTAGCTGCTGGTGCGCGAGAGTTAGCGACCGGATTTGATGACGTAGGATGTGCGACGTCGTTGAGTAAAGCGCTTTGGTTGAGGACCAGTCGTGAGTAGCGACCAGCTTTTGGTTTGTCAGGAATCCAGTCGTTGGGTTATATGACGCCATTTAAATTAGTTGTAACGCAGCGTTTTGGGTATCGCGTCTGGTACCAGCTGCGAGGAGTTTGTCGTGATGTTTGTATCAGCCGTTGGTTTGTTACACGACTGCTGGTTGTGGGATTCAGCAGCTGTTGGTTGTTAGTGCAGCTGCTGGTTTTGTCGGTGAATTTTTTTAAACCAGATTTCAGCAGTTGCGAGATGTATTTATAGCAAGACTTGGTCTTCGTTTTAAGTACCAGATCCCATACTTAGCGAAATATTCTCCCGATTGTCGATCTTATCTCTAACCCTAGAGTACTGTTCACCGTGAGTTTCTCCGGCGAATTCCCGTCGTTTCCGGTCATTGTTTTGGACGTTCGAGGTAGCGTTGGACTCCTCTAGTGAAGATCTTTAGATTGATACCTCGTTTGGAGGCTGTAGTTGGCTGGAGAAGAAGCACGAAGCTGTTGTCTTCGTTCGTGCGTTTCGTAGTTCAGGTTGCAATCCAGATTTCACGGGACCTTATTGTGGTGAGCGTTTAACAGAATTGAGGTACGGATTTGGAGCTTTTATTACATCGAAGTTATGGCTTGAATAAATTGTGAGATGGCTATTGGTGGAATTGTTGTGTGCCTTGTTGTTACCTTGTATACTGGCGTGTATGATTGTTGTGCATATGTTATATGCTTGCTGTTAGTTGTTCATACACGCATTGGCATATTGTTCCACCAGCTGTTGCAGCCCTTGTTTCGTTGTTGTTGCTCTGTTCTCTTACCAGGATGCGAGGGCGAGCGGTGATTCTGCACTCTCATCTCCCTGCTGGGATTTGTTAGCCCCTATGCGCCGAGTGGTTAACTACCATAGTTCATAGGTTGGGAAACGGCAGGTTGAGCTATTGATGCATCTGGTATTGGTGGGCGAGTAGGGGTGAGTGGGTAGCTCCCACATGTCCTACACTCACCGTAGCATCTGCATTTTATTCTTGCTGTTTACTGCTGTTTTATAGTTGCTCTCCGTACTGGGGTTTGACCCCATGTCCCTCTGGGGCTTGGTTTGTTTTCCTTGCCTGTGTTGTTTTCAGGTAATCCAGGTTTTACAGTTGGTCGTGGGTTTCACCCAGCTAGAGATGCCCCAGGAGGTGGTTAGAGTATCCCAGTAGTGTATAGCATATTTATATGTATCAGTATTATTAGCCAGGGGATGCCCTGTGCTTAGTTGTTGCATTGTGTTGTTGGAGCCTGTTACTTGTTTGATGCTATACTGGCTGCATTGTTTTGTTGGTTTTGCAAACTGGGATATCTACTTTGAGTATTGTCGTATTTTAAATTATATTGTTTTAAACCGTCAGGACAAAAGCAAAAATTTTACCAGCTTTTTAGTAGCTTCCGCTTGTGTTTGTGTGATTTTACTCTGTTGTGAGCACGAGGGCTGACAGGTACAGGAAAAAATTAAGACATATTATGTTAGCATGTATTATTTTACACAACATGATTGTTGAAGATGAGCGAGGTATGTGACGAATAGGACCGGATATGAAGGTGACGAACAAGTACAACCGATTAATGGATCAACCCATGTATTTCGTGATTACTTACGAATAAATTCCGAATTACGTGACAACCAACTGCATCATCAACTTCATGCCGACTTAGTTGAGCATATTTGGGCACAACATAGCAACAATATTTAATTTACTATTTTTCGTGAATTATTTTATTTTTGTTGTATGTGACCTTTTTCGATCTTTTATTTGTTTATTTCAATTAATTATAAAAATGTATGTTTTAAATAAATGATACTCTACAAAAAATTAAAATACTATTAATGTAAATTAAACTTAATATAATCATATATATTGTAAATAAAGTAAAAATATATTTATTTAATGTGAAATTGAAATGATAATGATTTAGTGGACATGACCCATAAATAATAAGTGTTAATGTTAAAATAAATGTGAGAGAAATAGAGTGTTAATATAATGTATATGTGGTATGTAGACCCCATGATTTGTGATGAGTTGGCTGGTGTTATAACATGAACGGATGCGGGTGCTCTTATACGACTAACAAAAAGTGATGTAATGATGATGATGGTGGTGGGGGGGTTTATGATACTCGAGAAAACAAAAGTTTGAAAAAGGTGTGGGATGATATGACATACAAAAAATTAATTTGCACTCGTTTATTTTGTTATGTTGGGGATCCGGATCCGCCCCCCGGCTAGGCAGCGGAAGAACAGAAAACATATGCCGGGAGACGATCAATACGAAAAATTGAATTCATAATTCTACATTCATAGGGTGTTCAGAACCACTACCTTGCTGGCACTTGTGTCTGGCTCCAACCGTAGTTACAATAACGTCGGCTCTTCTCGGTAGATTGCGGTAGATATCGCCAATCCGGTCCACGACCAGAAACGAGACTCCTTCGTCAGCCTGCACTAGAAGGACTGACGAGATCAGCACGAACGGATTCTCCTCGTCGAATTGGCCGGAAACGATTTTCCGGCGAAGACGGGCGGCGACGGCGGGCGGAGGCGGCGGCGTATGTGGAGAGGAGGGGAGGCGGCTAATGCTTTTAGGGTTAGGGTTGAAATGAGTTGATTGTTTTATCAAGTCTCTTAAGTCTATATTAAATAGATTAAGTGTTGGACTTGGACCGGCCCAACGGGCCCGGGTCCAACAATGAACATTCAGTTCATCTCCACCACCGAGACTTCATCGTAACTCCGATCGTTGATCAGATCGGACCGATCGACTCAGTTTCCAAAACTGATCTGAAAAACCATTTTTCAGAACCCTAGTGCAAAATGACCGTTTTGCCCCTCAACAGCGGGAAACCCCGGTTTGACCCCTGTTGACTTTTAGGAAGTCGCACTTCCCGAAATCCTCTTCTCGTGCTCAACACATTGAGCTGAGTATCCGTGTGGGAATCTCGAATCTAGTACTTGTGTGACCCTCAATGGTTCAGGGATACAGCTAGCCGTGGGCCCACAACCATTGTGGCTCCGGAATCACAATTCCGGACCTGCCCAACGGATCATGGTAAGAGCGTCTAGCAACATCGCCCCATGATCCCCTAGGTATCACTGATAGTGCCTGCAAGAACCAGTTGGTCGTGGTTAGCGTACAGTACGGTCCTTTCAATCCATATATCCCGATCAGATCAACGACCATTGGTAAATCGAGAGTCGCTATAGATCCGATAGCTATGCATACATCTTGGAGATCGAATAGTGACATCACGAGTGTAACTAGGTAAACACATTTACCTAAAACACTTCTAGTACTCTGGCCAGAGATTTATACACTATTATCTCCTAAGATAGCATAGGATATCCACGCATGTCTGCGAGCGGTGAATCCTCGACAACGATGCATCGACTCCTACATGCATCGGGGTCTCACCCAATCCCGACGCCTTATGACCCCAAGTGAGTCGGCAAACGGGTCAAAGTGAGACGCCTATCATGTAGAGTCTCAATGACATTTCGAGTCGTGAGGACTAATCAGTACAACCAAGACCTCGGACTTATCCACTCGACAAATGGTAACCACTTGGAAAGTCCGAAGGGGGGTAGTTCGATAGATCACCAGGTCACTATCTATCTGTATGCTCAGAACATCACAATGTTCCCTACCAATGAAACATGGTTTTCGCATCGCAGATACTAGTCTCTAACTCGGACGGCCTTATCCTCATTTTGACGGCCCAATCGACTAGGAACATGTTCAGAATACACAGCGACTATTAGATGTGTTTCATGATAGCCGTCATACCCACTATCACATCTAACATACGCTTTAGTGCATTCTAGGTCTTTACTCAACGCAATTGTAAATCATTATGTTAGAGTAGATGCCCAACTAGCCAACTTGTGGCGTGTGGGTTTTCATTGACTCTTGTACAAACGATCTTATTCGCATTCTTTTATATGGCATTCTTTACTTTCATTATGTGTGTAATGATTTACAATTGTGTTGAGTAAAGACCTAGATTACACTAAAGCGTATGTTAGATGTGATAGTGGGTATGACGGCTATCATGAAACACATCTAATAGTCGCTGTGTATTCTGAACTTGTTCCTAGTCGATTGGGCCGTCAAAATGAGGATAAGGCCGCCCAAGTTCGAGACTAGTATCTGCGATGCGAAGTACCATGTTTCATTGGTAGGGAACATTGTGATGTTCTGA
>KQ995662.1:121445-146609 GCA_001598015.1 Dorcoceras hygrometricum
AAGCTTTGCAACCACAGCTAGTTCCTGCAGAATCCTCCCTTTTTAGCAACACACAATTTTCTTCTGGAAATTTCTTTGAAGAACACTTTTAAAACTTTTCTTTGCAAATGATACAAATCTTACTTTAGAAACAAGTATTTATATGAAAGGGATTAGTGGCAAGCTACTTGTGAAATCAAGCATGACACACTCCTAAAAGTTAGTAAAATTCCCTCCATATTATTTTAATTTGTAAAACACCAAACCCTTTTCAAAAGAAATCATTTTACCTCCTTAAAACATTTTACAATCAATTTTCAAACCAACTTGTGCATTGCTCTTTGGAGTTACCTGCTGGTTCCAGCCGCAGCGCACCATTACCTGCTGAATTCAACAATTCAGCAGATACATAATATTCAAAATTGCCAAATGGCCCATATGATTAATAGAATGCATAAATGTGGTCCTATGGATTTTGGGGCGTTACACTGAGAGAGTATGTCAAGTGATTTCACAAGGTTTTCGTGATGTCCCCCATGTTAACCATGATTCGTTGTCCAGTATAGTGCAGCAAAACCTCCTCCATAAAAAGTTCAAGGAGTTATCACGTGAAAACCACCCGTAGACCTGTAAGTGTTGTTATATATGGCCGAAAAATATATGCGCATCAAAGAATCCATTGGACCGTTTTATTTGGTAAAAGGAAAAGAGAAGATGACAAACCTGAAGATAGGAAAAGAGAAGAGTGGAGAAAACCTCAAACCTCGCGCCCTGAGCGTTTACCTATTAATGCTTGACTAACTACTATACTGATCGTAGCCAAATAGCAAGGCCTATTGCATCCTCCGTGACCCATGCAGGATAACACAAAGTCATAGTCTAATAATACTACAAATTCCATAAGGACATGGGTCATACCACAGAGGTTTGCTTCAGCCTACGAGCAGAGATAGAAAAGCTAATCAAACAAGAGTATTTAGAAAATTTTGTGGACAAATCAAGCGGCCAAAGATGAAATGGCAAACAACGAGACGAATATCCTAGGTGCGACCTTTCGAAAACTCAGGACAATAAGGAAAGGCAACCCGAAAGAGATCATGATTGCCAATTTGGGGGAGTAATTGAGTATAACTGGAGTGCCTACAGGTGGAAACTAGATCCAAAAATTTAATGAATAGAGCGCGAGCAAAATCTAACGGTCACTTCAATTTTTTTCTCGTCTTCTGCATTTTATGTTTTCTATTAATTTATTATGATCTTTTACGTAACTTTCACAAATTTCCTCCAATTAATTCGAGGCTATCTACATATATGACATTATTTCTCCAAATAAAATGCTGAACAAAATTAAACATCATAGGCCCGAGTAGTAGCGAAAGGCAACCCGAATGCAAGAGGCTTGGCCATCCCTGTGAGAGCCGAAAGTTTATTGGATTAATTGAGTTAATTAATCGGGTTTAGCATATACCAAATTTGGCTTGAATAGATCTGGGATGGACCAGCTTGGAGCTGGTACGCTTGGTGAAGCAATCGGTCAGTATAAGTCTTCGAACAACTCTGGATTGTTGGAGAACTTCCACGAAAAGTGATCAGATTTGAGTGCTGGTCAGTAATAGTTGGTTGTATTCAGATTCGATAGTGAAATCTGGTGGTCGCACGCTATTTTTTTGGTTACGCATGTTGGAGGTTCTACGCGGGTATTGATGCGACATCGTTTTGAGAGAAACCAGATCTGAGTTGCGAGTGTTGTTAGTGATACGTGGACAGGTCCGATTCGTAGCCCGGTTCATAGTTATGGGGTAGATCGGCGCGGTTCAGGGATTTCAGATTTGACTGGTATATGTGCATCAGATCTAGGTGCGATGCGATGACGTTTTGGTGACGCTACTATGAATGCGATGCCGTTTAGCGATAGAAGATTTGGCTAGTGGGACTGCGTGTCCTAGTTGAGTGAGCGATCCTCTGTGCGACGTTGTTTGGATGAGTTCCAAATCTGTTTTGGCGTAGAGTCCAGATCTGGAGTGGTACTCAGATCTGAGTTGGGATCAGCTTTGGACCTTAAGTTGTCGGTGGCTATTGTTCCTCAGATTCGACAGATTTGAGTTATTAATAGAGGACTTTGACCATTCGATCGCGATACCTTTCCCCACACTTAGAAATATTTCCCGTAACCTTATCCTGTCGTGATACCCTATTACTGTTCACCAAACCTTATCTTCTCTGATTTCCGGCTGTAGATAGCTCGACGGACGCAAGAGTGGTAGCACTGGACTCCTCTTGCCAAGACCGTTATTCCTATAACTCTTTCGCAGGCTTTGGGTTAGCTCGAAGAGGATCACGAAGGAAGCTTCCTTCTGTAGTCTGTTAGCATTTGGGCCGTTTGAGTTCTGCCGTTCAGGTAGCTAGTTGGGTTTCAGATTTGGTTGCTCAGGACCGCTATCGTGGTAATTGTAGCTCAGAACTAAGGTACGGATGTGAGCATGTTTACAGCGTTGGATTTTTGGCATGGATTTTTATGTGTGCTGCTGGGTATGCTCATGTGTTGTTATTTCTTGCTTCTGTTGCGTTGATTGTTGCAAGCTGTTACATGCATATACGCATTATTCATGTTGAGCTCAGATCTTGCTAGCCTTTCCTCGTTGTGTTGATCTATGCATACCAGGATGCTTGTGTTCGAGGTCGAGCGGGTAACTCCCGTGTCCCTCATCTCTCTACTGGGATCTGTTAGCCGCTATGAGCAGAGTGGGTAGCTCCCACATCTCATGAGCTGGGCAACAGTAGGTTGATTGAATTGTTGTGCATATGGTACCGTGTGTTGAGACGAGTGGGTAGCTCCCATGTGAGGACTAGAAATTTGTTAAGTAAGACTTGATGGTTAATCAGATTTTGAATTAAGAATTGTCACGGAAATCGTGATTTATAGGTGCTCAGATTTAGACGTAGAGTGATCAGCAGTGAAAATTTGGTGATCGAGTGAGATCTGCGTCGAATTTGGAGTTCAGTAGTTGCATTTTCCTATCGAGAAGTGATTCCAGTGGTAATTCAGACTTGAGGTTCATCGCTGGGAGAAGATAGGCCAGCAGCATTCTTGCGCGGGGTTTTGCGTGCATTCAGATGTTGGTGTTCAGTAGTAGCGTGATTGGATGTCAACGCTAGTCAACGCAGCTGTGAGAGAGTAGCAAGAGGCAGCAGTTCGCGTTAGCGCGCGGGTGCGAGAAGATGCCACGTGTTGGTCAACACGTCTGAGTTGACCGCTGGTTGTTAACGCTATTCAGATGTCGCTAGAGGGAGAGATCTGTTTCAACTGTGGAAGCTGTGCTACGTCATTTTGATTAGTTGGTGCGACGTCGTTTGCTGTATGAGTTAGCAGAGTGTTTAGATGTCTGAATTGTATTAGTAGAGACAGCTGAGGGAGAACGCTGGATTCAGCTTTGAGAGGACTTTTGCCTTAGCATAGGCAGAGATCAGAATTGTTAGAACAATAGCATTAATTCGAGGATTATATACCAAGTGCTGCTCAACACTTAGCGTATTTTGAACCCGACATTCCTTATCGTTTTCTCCAGTGAAACCCTCGAAAGTTACTGTTCATTCGAACACTTCTCCGGTAGATTACCGTTGATTCCAGGCGTTGTTTGGAGCAAGACTGGTGGCGCTGAGCTTGTCGTGCTTAGGCCTATCGATTGATACCAGTTAGGTGACCTGAGTCTGTTAGAGTAGATGCCCAACTAGCCAACTTGTGGCGTGTGGGTTTTCATTGACTCTTGTACAAACGATCTTTATATATGATATTCGCATTCTTTTATATGGCATTCTTTACTTTCATTATGTGTGTAATGATTTACAATTGTGTTGAGTAAAGACCTAGAATACACTAAAGCGTATGTTAGATGTGATAGTGGGTATGACGGCTATCATGAAACACATCTAATAGTCGCTGTGTATTCTAAACATGTTCCTAGTCGATTGGGCCGTCAAAATGAGGATAAGGCCGCCCGAGTTCGAGACTAGTATCTACGATGCGAAGTACCATGTTTCATTGGTAGGGAACATTGTGATGTTCTGAGCATGCAGATAGATAGTGACCTGGTGATCTATCGAACTACCCTCCTTCGGACTTTCCAAGTGGTTACCATTTGTCGAGTGGATAAGTCCGAGGTCTTGGTTGTACTGATTAGTCCTCACGACTCGAAACGTCATTGAGACTCTGCATGATAGGCGTCTCACTTTGACCCGTTTGCCGACTCACTTGGGGTCACCCGGCGTCGGGATTGGGTGAGACCCCGATGCGTGTAGGAGTCGATGCATCGTTGTCGAGGATTCACCGCTCGCAGACATGCGTGGATATCCTATGCTATCTGAGGGGATAATAGTGTGCAAATCTCTGGCCAGAGTACTACAAGTGTTTTAGGTAAATGTGTTTACCTAGTTACACTCGCGATGTCACTATTCGATCTCCAAGATGTATGCATAGCTATCGGATCTCTAGCGACTCTCGATTTACCAATGGTCGTTGATCTGATCGGGGTATATGGATTGAAAGGACCGTACAGTACGCTAACCACGATCGACTGGTTCTTGCAGGCACTATCAGTGATACCTAGGGGATCATGGGGCGATGTTGCTAGACGCTTTACCATGATCCGTTGGGTAGGTCCGGAATTGTGATTCCGGAGCCACAATGGTTGTGGGCCCACGGCTAGCTGTATCCCTGAACCATTGAGGGTCACACAAATACTGGATTCGAAACTCCCACACGGATACTCAGCTCAATGTGTTGAGCACGAGAAGAGGATTTCGGGAAGTATGACTTCCTAAAGGTCAACAGGGGTCAAACCGGGATTTGACTCTGTTGAGGGGCAAGACGGTCATTTTGCTATTTAGGGTTAGATGATCTGAAAAATTGTTTTTCACATCATAACATTCAGTTTTGGAAACTGAGTCGATCGGTCCGATCTGATCGGTGATCGGAGTTGCGATGAAGTCGCAGCGATTTATATCGTCATTTTGGACCCGGGCCCGTTGGACCGGCCCAAGTCCAATATTAAGTCTATATATATGTGATTAGACTTAATTGATTGATATAACACAACATCATTAATCATAACCCTAGACTAAAACCCTAAGCACCGCCGCCTCCCTCTCTTCTCCAAGCCGCCGCCGCCGCCGCCCGCCGTGCGCCGCCGATCGTCGCCGGAAATTTGTTCCGGCCAGTTCGACGTGGAGAATCCGATCGTGCTGATCTCGTCAGGACTTCTAGTGCAGTCTGACGAAGGAGTCTCGAGTCTGGTCGTGGAACGGATTGACGAATCTACCGCAATCAACCGAGAAGCGCCGGGTTCTTGAAACACCGGTTGGAGCCAGGCACAAGTGCCAGACAGGTAACTCGTTGAAACACCCTATGTATGTTGATACATATGTTTGTATGATTACTCGTATTGATCGCATCCCGGTCAAAATTTTGTTCTTCCGCTGCCTGCCGGGGTGCGGATCCGGATCTTCCCAACAGAGTCGACGTCGGAGAGGGAGCGCGAAGAAGCTGTGAGTTTGTGTGTTCTCGTGACAGTTGAGTAGAGTTTTCTCCTGTCCGTGTGAGCTTCTAGGTAAGTGTTCCTTGCTATTTTGAGTTTAGTTCTAGCTGTTAGAAGCTGGGTTGACAGGTAGAACCAGATATGAGTTCTGACCGTAGGCAGTAAGCTTTAGAATTCAGCTGTGAACTAAGATATGAGGTTCCTTAACAGATTTGAGCTCCAGGGAAGTCCATGCTGTGTTGGACGTGACCAGAGAGGTAGCAAGTTGAGCAGGATGAGGTTGTCGTGCCCTGGTGAGATCTGTTGAGGTAGAACTTGAGATTTGAAGGTACGAGTTGGGCTTTTTTGTTAACAGCTTTGAGCATAAGCGTGTTAGTGTTTTGAGGCATGATTTCTGTGCTATGTGAATTCTGTGATTACGTGACAGCTTGATTGAATTGATAGGTTCTATCTACGTGATTTATGCATGATTGAAATCAGATTTGAATTTCATGGCATTCATGCATACATATTGAGCCTATGATCGATTGAGAACCTGATACAGAGCCACTTTGTGACCGGCAGACAGATGTGTCGTGCCTGAAAGGTCCAACGCTATCATCGGAGTGATGACCGACTGATTAGTTGTGTCTGAAGACCACCGAGCTGTGATGGCTGACTGGCCTGAAGATCACGGACCGATGATTTCCCCGATTGATACACTGTGCGGGTATAGAGGCTCGACTGAGATTTCTGCCAGCTGATTAGCAGGCCTTGATGACCGTTTTCTTTGACAGCCACATGCATTCATGACTTAGAATACTGCATGTTTATGATTTGCTGTTACATTAGTGCTCTTCGTACTGAGGCTTGACCTCGTATTCTTTTTCCTGCTTTTGTTTTGTTTGGGTCTGTGTTGCCCATTTTCAGGATCTTCAGGTAACCAATCTGGACAGACAGGAACCCCAGCTGATCGATCACCATTTCCTTGAGTCCCAGTTATTATGTTATGTATTGATCCAGGGGATGCCCTGAGGTTATATGTATTTGGGGGATCGTTGTTGATTTGATATTTGGTTACCTGTTGTTGTTTGAGTTTGATTTAACTCGTATTTTGATTATGGCTATTTTGAAGGATGTTTTATTGGTTCAGGCCCAACTCTATTTCGAAAATTTTTAAGCCCTATTTTATGCTTCCACGTTTATGTGCTTAATTGTGCTATTAATCCTTGTTGATTAGCACGGGGCCTGACACTTTTTGGTATCAGAGCTTAAACTGGGATAAGATCATTTTCCTTTGAACACACTCGAGTCTAGGCACAGAGTTTGGATTTGATTTTGATTGACTCTGTGGCTTATGTGATCATTTTACATGCCTATGTGATTATCTGCTTTTAGTCCTTACCCCGTGATTTGTTTCGATGTCTCCGAGAAGAGGTAGAGGTAGGACTGCTAGACGTTCAGCTGATGAGTCTAGGGCCTCGGATAGTGATGAGGGCATTCAGCAGACTATTCCTTTGCATCGTCGAGAGAGATAGGCAGAGTTAGAGGATGTGACGAGACATATTGGCGAGATAGAGTTAGTTCTAGCGAGGTTTCAGCGGACGAATCCCCTTGCGTTAGCAGGCGCCGAGGGAGGTTTGATGGCCGAGGGTTGGCTAGTTCAGATGGAAGAATTGTTTGATACTTTGGAGTACTTCCCCGAGAAGAGGTTGAAGCTAGCGATGTTGCAGTTGAGGGATAACGCGCAGCGCTGGTGGAGAGGTACTTCCCATATCTTGCGAGAGAGTGGGGCTGTGATTACTTGGGAGAGCTTCTGTGCAGCGTTCCGACAGGAGTATACCCTAGAGTCCTATTACAACAGTCGTGAGCGAGAGTTTCACAACCTGAAGCAAGGGAATATGAAGGTGGCCGAGTATGCCAGACAGTTCTCTTCGCTTTTGATGTATGTTCTGTGGACAATGCGGAGGGAAGAATGAGACTTCGCGGTGTCGTGGAGTTCGAGGTCTTTGTCATCTCTGTGGAAAATCGGGACATTTTGCTAGAGCGTGTCCTTTGATGGGAGGTCAGTCTTTGGGTCAGTCACAGAAAGGTTCCGTTGGTGGTTCTTCGCAGCGGCAGCAACCTTTTGTTCCCTCTCAACGCTCGGGATTCCAACCTCGTGAGCCTTCTAGGTTTGGAGTACCCTCGAGACCTCAGTTTTCGGGACCGCAGCAGGCCCAGGCGAATGCCTTGACGAGAGAGCAGGCTGATGAGATACCTACGGGAGTGATTGCAGGTACATGCTTTATCTTTTATTTTCCTGCACGAGTTTTGATTGACACTGGATGTTAAGATAAAATTTATTAGTTTTGGTGATAAGAAAACAAGACAAGTCACTACTGGACAATCAGCCGATGCAGTTAACAACTCCGCATGTTTAGATGCTAGTACTCAATTATTGGATCGTTATTCAGATGTCAGTTTTTGAGTAGAAGAAGTCAGAATATTGGTTTGAACAGTTTAGTTGTTAGGTATCAGATCTCGGTATTCGGGGATATTTCAGAAGTTAAGTTGAAGCTATCTGTTGATGGGTTACTTATTTCAGAGGTTGAATTTGTACGAGCTATCAGTGTCTGGTATCGGGTTTTTATGTCAGTAGTAAGAGCAATTTAGACGCTGATCGATGGTTACGCAATCAGGCTTTGGTATTCAATCAGTCGTTGGGTTCTTATGACAGAAGTATATTGTAATCAGCAATTGGATATTCGATTCAGTAGTCAACGTATTTCAGTTGTTGAATATTCATGTCAGTAGTAAGTATTTTCAGTAGTTGGCTCCAGTGTTTCTGATTCAGTCGTAATTGTCGTTGGTATAATCAGTCGTTGTAACCAGCCGTTATGTCTTATTCATCAAATTACAGAAAGGAGGATGCTTCAGACATAACTCTGTGGGAATTAATGAGTCGTTGGTATTTCAGTCATTGGTTAGTGTTGGTCCGTTTAAAAAAAAATAATGAGGGATCACTAAGAGATCAGCAGCAAGAGCGCGTTTGTTAAAAACCTTTCGAAATTTTTGCTCGCTGCTGATAAAACTCTGGAGCTGCAATAGCTCGTTGTTCTTGAACATATACAATAAATAGAGCACCGAAGACAGATCTGATATGATTTAAAAATCATGCGGAAAATACCAGAACTGAATCCTGTATTTTAAAACAACTCAAACAGATTTATGTACAACATAAATCTGTTCGAGACTTGTGCTTGTGTGCTGCTGAAATGCGATGCTAAGTAAATAGCAAGTGCTGGTCTGTTATGCGTATGTGCTGATTTCAGCTATGCGTGTATGCGTGCTAGAATGCTAAGGTAAAATATGCAGTACTGAAAGCTTAAAGAACACGATACACAACAGGTTTGTTTATGGAAGTTCGGATATCAACATCCTACATCTCCCCTTCTTCCACCTCGGAAGGCTCCACTAGAAGATGACTCCACAAATGCACAACAGCCTCAACTGTGTGACTGACTACATACACAAGAGTTTTACGTCTTCATGCTTGGACGGGAACTGTGAACATATTTCGAGATTCATTCACATATAGATGTGAATGAATCCGGGTGTGTGAGATTCATACATTTAAGCTCTCATCTCTCTGTTTTTCTCACACACGAGGGACATGCTCTAACAAGCTAATCTAGACTTAGAAATCAACACTCGTGAAAAGCTCCTCTCTAATGGCGGTCGATTGCTTCGTCTATCTCTTCATTTTTCCCTCTGTTGGTGCACTGTATATTCAAAGTAATTCTACCACAGTATGTAGTTGCACCAACGTCGTCTCTCAATTGGACGAACGACAGAACATCTTCTTCAATGGCGTCGCCTCGAATAAATAGCCTCTGTAAAATTATTCCCGTTGGAAAGCTTCCAAAACTGTTCAGCGCTTCAGATGGCTATCTTGTCTTCTTTCCATTTCAATGCAACGCTCCTCTGTAAAGTACCGACAAGGGAACAGTACTTGTGTCCTTTTTTTTTGCAGGATTCTTGTCGCTTTCGCCATTTGAATTAAGCTCAGCAGTTGACATCCAACTTTGATAATTCGTCAACTGCTTCGCTGCTGATTTATTCCTACGACTGCTGTGCTTTGCTACTTCTTCAATTCTTTGCGCCTGGGAATCTTGCGACTGGACATTGTAGCTCTCGACTGAATATATAGCAACAGCTGATTCAAATAAGCTCTCGACTGGATGCTGCTGTTGCTTGCGTCTTGTTGATCAAAGCACTGCGTCTGGAACTCTTTGCATTGCGACTGATTCTTCTGCTGAAATATCAACGCAAAATCTTCCTGCTGAATCTTTATCGCAAGAGCAAAACGCTGTCGTATCAACTTATGTAAACGACATCGTTTTGCAATCGCTATCTCCAAATAGCATCTGCAGATATACAGTAGCTCTCAGCTGAATTTCCTCCTCTACGACGTCGCTTCTCTTTTACGTCTCTCTTCATCTGCTGATTCTCAACACGACATCGCTTCAGCTTTTGCGCTTCACTTCATCTGCTGATAGCTATCTGCTGATTGTGATGACATCAAGGCTGATGTCATCACAGCTCATTCCATATCTAGCGCCTCTTCTCATCTGCTGAATCCTCATCTGCTGATCACTGTAGCCTCCTGTTGAATGATGACGTCACTGCTGATGTCATCTACACTTCACGCTCCAGCTGATTTCTTCATTGCTCCAACTTCAGCTTGCGATTCTTCGTAGCTTCTTGCTTCTTGGATAGCGACTGTTGATATATTCATCAACAGTACTTATAATCGCTACTGCTAACATATTCGTCAACAGTAACTTGCGCATCTTCTTCTTCGAACTAACACTCCAGCAAGCTTCTCAATACATGATCCAGCTGGTTCGCTTCGCACTTTAGCTCTTCAGCTGGTTGTTATCGTTCCAGCTGGATTATCAAGCTCCAGCTGATTCAACTTGGCCCTTGCCTGATTACGAACAACTGAATCAACTCTGGACGTCTCCATCGCTAATTCAACTGCCGATTCCATGAACACCAAACCAACTGCTGATTGTTTATATAGCGAACCAACTGCTGAACAAATATAGCTGCTGCTGATTGTCTTCTTCGATACATAGAATCTGCACACTTAATTAGAATTGTTAGAAACACAATAACAGGTTTTGTGTAATTCAAAACTTAATCAGGATCTGTCAAAACAGATCCAACAGTTAGCAATCAGCAGTTGGTATAATTAGTCATTGGTTAGCAATCAGCAGTTGGTATAATCAGTCATTGGTTAGCAATCAGCAGTTGGTATAATCAGTCATTGGTTAGTAATCAGCAGTTGGTATAATCAGTCTTTGGTTAGTAATCAGCAGATGGTAGAATCAGTCGTTGGTTGTTACGATCAGCAGTTGGATAATTTCTTTTAGAAGGAAGTATATTCAGTCGATGGTGAAGATAATCACATGATTAATATCAGTCGTAACCATTGTGTGTTTCTCAACGGACAACAAAACTACGTCGTGTGGTTAAGTTAAAACGACAGCGTATGGTTTATGCGCAGATTTATATGTTGGTTATCATTCAGCCGTTGGTATAACGCAAGTGTTAAAGCACTCAGCCGTGGCATATATTCAAGTACCCTTCAGCTGCCACATCACAAACAACAAATGAAAGAAAGATGAAGCTGATTAACAAAAGGAGTTTCAGGCGCAAGCGACAAATTGATTCAAATACGATCATATACTCAAACTGGAAAAGATCAACAGAATCGTACAATTGCCTGGAATTAAGGAGACAAGATCGGTACTATTTTGGGAAAATAGTACGCGATATACAGAGGTCGTTACACGGTGATTGCACAAATATGGAAAACGACATTTTGGTTCTGACGGTGTGCAGTTTACCTTGTAGTGGAGCAGAGATTACGGTTGCTTGGCTATCAGAATTTCAAAAGGGATTTTGTTCCCTTTACAGAATTAATTGACCGTTGAGCGAAGAGTTTAAATAGCAGAAGTTTGAATTGAAGAAACACCTTTTTTGCTCTCAAATTGTTGCCGTTACTGTGCCATTTTTCTATCTCAATAATTCTCGAGCTTACTAATCTGTTGAAGACATTCTCAAAAAGCTCAAACAACTCGAAGAACACAAGTGTTGATCTCCATAGAAAATACCTTCGAGTCATCCTCTGATTCACTTTTGTTGAATCGAATTTATTGTATAAAAATCAGAGGATTTACAGTCTCATAGATTTGTATTCCATTGTTATATTCATTTGAGTCTGTAACAAACGCGCTGTCGAAAAGCCGTTTGAAAAATACAAGTGTTGTAAACAGCAGCTACGACTGCTCTTTATTTGGTGTTGCTAGGAGTTCACCTGGAGCAAGGCTCGGTGATCGTGTGTTTGTAGAAGGCCTGCACACATCAAATCTTCTAGTGAAACCTTCCTGAAAAGGAAGACGGGGAGACGTAGGATATTTATATCCGAACTTCCAGAAACAAAATATTGACCCTTAAACTTCTACATTAGGCATTTATTTACTGCTTTATACTGTTCACTGATTTATTGACTTTATTCTGCACAAATTTGTTAGCCAAAAGATCAGCCGTTAAACTGAGATATCTTAAGTCTGGTAACTCGGACTTAAGTTAAGCGGTGCTTGTAAAAATAGTTTTAAACGCTTTCGAAAATTTAAAATACCAAGGAGTTCATTCAACCCCCCCTTCTGAACTCCTAGTCCTGTTTTCGTGCCATATTGATCCTATCAATTGGTATCAGAGCCTGCGCATCTTAGTTATTGAACAGTTGTTGTTTGTGCTTATCATATATCAAAATGTCAACTTCTCACAACAAGATTCCTATGTTTTCCAAGGAGGATTATGACGACTGGAAGATTCTCATGCAAGCTCATTTGGCTGCTCAGGATTATGAAGCCAAATCTAGCATTTGCGATATCAGGTGGCGAGCCTAAGTTTCTGGAAAAGAGTAGACATGAATATACTAATGAGGACAAGAAGAAGGCGAATCTGGAAAATGTGGCCAGGGACATTCTTTACAAGACGCTGGACAAAAATATGTTCAGTAAGATCAAGACCTGCGCTACTGCCAAAGAAATATGGGAGAAGCTGACACATATATGTGAAGGCAATGATGAGACGAAGGAAAACAAACTGACGGTGGCTCAACAAAAATATGAGTCAATAAAGATGAAGGATGGAGAGACGATGACTGAGTTCGATGAGAGATTCAGTGCTGTTGTTATTGAGTTAATGATCTTGGGAAAAGAGTATAGTAATAATGAGCTGGCGTTGAAAGTGATGAGATCCTTGCCCAGGGAGTGGGACGTAAAGACAATGGCCATGAGGGAGTCCAAAGATTTGAACAAGCTGGAGCTTCACGACTTGTTTGCAAACCTTAAAGCTTATGAGTTTGAATTAGAGACAAGATCTGAAGCTGCTCCATAAAAATCTCAGCCGAAGAAAGCATTAGCAGCTACAACTACTGAACAGTGCTCTCCAAGCACTAGCAAGACGGCTGATCAACTCAACGACGACGTCATGTCCCTCTTCGTTAAGAAGTTTGGGAAATATTTGAGAAGATCCTTCAACCCTTCTACTCCTTATAATAATTTTCATAAATCTGATAAAGTTAATGCTGATTTGAATTGCTATAACTGTGGTCGTCCAGGGCATTTTTCAGCTGATTGCAATAGGCCAAAGAAGGAGGACAGATCCAGGGATGACAAGAGAACTGATGATAGATACAGGAGAGATGACAAGAAAGAGAATCGATACAAACGAGATGACAAGACAGAAGAGAGAACTGTCGACAGATCCAAGGATAGATCCAAAGACATACGTATGAGGACACGAGGTGATAAGAGGACCAGTCGCAAGAATGATCGCAAAGTGCTGATGGCTGAGAAAGCACCAAAATCTGGGCAGATACTGATTCAGATTCTTCATCCAGCAGTTCCTCATCAAGAGATAGTGAACAGGAGGAGGTTCACTGCCTCATGGCTGATCAAACTTCGGAAGATGAGGTATTTGATTTCTCTAATACTGAATTTACACGAGAAGACCTTATCAGTTTACTTAATGATATGGTCAAAGAGTACAGGAAGCTTTCTCACTCATTTGAGGAAATCAAAGTTGAAAACAAAAGTCTGAAAAATAGTTCAATTGAATCAAGCATTGACACGCTTGAGGACATTGACAGTTTGAATACTGAGTTGAGTAAGCTGATGATGGAAAATGAATTGTTGAGAAATGAATCTAGTGAGCTCAAAGCTGAAATTAGTAATGAGCTCCTGGAACTAGTCTTCTCGTTCTCTCCACAAGCTGCAAGAAAGTCAAAAGCCAGTGAATGATAAATCTGGCTTGGGTTTCAATAGTAGTGAAAGCAGTGAAGGAGAAACAAGTACTCAATCATAGCTGGTGTATGACAAGTTCAACAAGATGAGCTTTGTCAAAGCCAACGTGATATATGACTGCTATGAATCGATAACATACAATGACCAGACCCCTAAGAAGTTGAACCATAATGGAAAAAATAGTAGTGAAAGCAGTGAAGGAGAAACAAGTACTCAATCATAGCTGGTGTATGACAAGTTCAACAAGATGAGCTTTGTCAAAGCCAACGTGATATATGACTGCTATGAATCGATAACATACAATGACCAGACCCCTAAGAAGTTGAACCATAATGGAAAAGCTGGTATCGGCTTTCAAAAACCTGAGAATTCCAAGCCCAGCTGGCTAAAGAACAAATTGGACAAAGACAAAGCGAAAGCTGGTTCTAAGTCATTTGCTCCTAGCCAAGGCGTAATTCAACGAAGGTAAAATCTGGTTGGAAAAAGGTTCAGCCGAAAAGAGATCTAAATGGTCAAAATATGAAATCAACACTCAATAGATCTCACCATAATTTTGCACAGACCCTCACATACTCTAGTACTGGAAAAACTGTTAAAGTAATTCAAGTATGGGTCCCAAAAGGGGTAATCCGATCTGGACCCAACTAAAATTGGGTACCAAAAGCTGTTTGTATGATTGCAGGACAACAGGTACGAACCAGTAGATGTATCAAATTTGTGGTACCTGGACAGCGGCTGTGCAAGACATATGACAGGAAACCAAAAGCTGCTGACAGATGTCATACGACACAAAGGCGCAAAAATTGTGTTTGGTGATAATGCACACGGTAACACTGTGGGTAAGGGTAAGCTTATCCATGGTAACATTCAATATCTGATGTTTTAGTTGTTGATAATTTACTCTACAATTTGATTAGCATTAGTCAACTATGTGACAAGGGTTACATAGTTAAGTTTCAACAACACACTTGCACAGTTCAGAGTGCAAATGGTCTGACTGTATTAGTAGGTAAACGTTCGGGGAATATCTTCATTATTGATTGGTCAGAGCAAGTGAAATCTGAACAGTTGTGCCTTGCAGCTGACTCTTCCAAGAGTTGGTTGTGGCATCAAAGAATGAATCATCTAAACTTTAAAACACTTGCTAAATTGAGTATGCATGATATAGTTTCTGGTATGCCAAAAATAAATTTTTCTAAGGACAAGGTTTGTGCCGCCTGTCAGCTAGGAAAACAAATTAAATCTACTTTCAAAAAGAAAGGCGGTAATCGTTCTTCCCGTAGCTTAGAGCTTTTACATATGGATCTTTTTGGTCCTATACCCGTAACTAGCTTAGGGGGAACAAGCTACACCCTAGTTGTTATTGATGATTTTACAAAATATACTTGGGTGTTTTTTTTAAAAGCAAAATCTGAAACCGCAGACCAGCTGATACGCCATTTAAAACATTTGCAAAATGACAAATCTTGTTCAGCCAACCGGATAAGAAGTGATCGTGGAACTGAGTTTTTAAATCATAAATTGACTTCTTATTTGGAAGACTTAGGGATAAAGCATGAGCTTTCAGCAGCTAGAACTCCTCAGCAGAACGGGCTTGCTGAGAGGAGAAATCGTACTTTAAAATAAGCTGCTAGATCTATGATTGCTTATTCTGGTGTCTCACAAATATTTTTGGCAGAAGCAGTTAATACAACGTGTTATATTCAAAACAGATCTATGATTAATAGGATGCACGATAAAACCCCATAAGAGATCTGGAATGGAAAGGAACCTGATATATCTTATTTCAGGGTGTTTGGGTGCAGATGTTTTATTCATAATAATGGCAAAAAGCACCTAATAGCTTTTGAACCAAAATCTAATGCAGGAATTTTATTAGGGTACTCAGCTGTTAGCAAGGCATATCGAGTCTTCAACAACAGAAGCCTGACAGTTGAAGAATCTGCTCATGTTGTGTTCGATGAGACTAGTTTTAGATCAAATTCAGATGCAAGCTTACATGACTTGTGCACACGTATCAAATCAACAAGCCTTGATGAATCTGATGATGACGTGACACAAAGACAATCAGCTGAAGAACAACCAGCAGTGGACACAATGCACAACATTGCCCAACAAGATCTGACAGGTAATTCAGTAGTCATAGATTTAACTAACGATGATCCTATACAGGAGCAGATCTCTACTAGTGTGCCAGCGGCTGGAGGTGAAGCGACCACAATCAACCACACGTCGCTCAACCATATGTTGCTCAACCAGACGATGTTCAATCAGAAGTTGCACAAGCAGGATCCACTATTCATAAACCAACATCTGATGTGCAAGACACAACAGCTTATCAATTGGTTTCAAGACCAATGTCTGAAGCGCCAGCTGCCAGTACACATTATCAATTGGATCTACACCAACAGCTTGACATCAAGATGCGAGCACATCATATCAATCGGTATCAAGACCAACGTCTGGACAACCAGTCGCAAGCAATCATCAATTGGTATCCAGACCTACAACTGATACAAGAGCTGATCCTAGCTCACATCTGGACCAACAAACACAACAGCTGGATTCAGACGCACAAGCCGTCAACGATAAACATCAATTGGCGTCAGCTGATCCAGTTGTTATCCAGCCAGCGACGCAGGGGGAACAAAGAGAAAATCCAATTGGACTTGATCTTCGGTGGAATAAAAATCATCCACTCGAACAAGTCATTGGTAATTTAGAATATCCTGTTTGCACACGAGGCCAGCTATTGCATGATCATTTTGATTCAGCATTCATATCTCATATAGAACCAAGAATATAGAAGAAGCCTTAGCTGACCCCAGCTGGACAGATTCTATGCAAGAGGAATTAAATCAGTTTAAGCGTAATAATGTATGGCAACTTGTACCTAGACCTACTAATCATTCAGTTATAGGAACTCGATGGGTCTTTAGGAATAAACTGAGTGAAGATGGTGTAGTAACTAGAAACAAAGCTAGACTGGTTGCGCAAGGATTTAGGCAGATGGAAGGATTTTGATGAGACCTTCGCACCAGTAGCTAAGTTAGAAGCCATCCGCATGTTTCTTGCATATGCTGCATTTAAACACTTCAAAGTCTTTCAGATGGATGTTAAGAGTGCCTTTCTCAATGGCATCTTAACAAAGGAAGTGTATGTTGCACAACCTCCTGGCTTCGTAAATCATACTCATCCAGATTTTGTTTACAAACTAGATAAAGCTCTATATGGGTTGAAGCAAGCACCCAGAGCTTGGTATGATACACTGTCTAAGTTCTTAATTGAGCATGAATTCACTATCGCAGTTGATAAGACTTTATTTAAATTTGTTAAAGCTGATCATATTCTGTTAGTTCAGATCTATGTTGATGATATAATTTTTTGGTCAACTAACCCCAAACTATGTCAGAAGTTTTATAAGTTGATGCAGGATAAATTCGAGATGAATATGATGGGGGGCTGACGTTCTTTCTGGGCTTACAAGTTAGACAGCTGGAAAATGGAATATTCATTAACCAAGCAAAATATACGAAAGAACTGCTGAAAAAGTTTGGCATGGACAACTGCTCAGCAGCTGCTACCCCGATGAGCTCCTCAATCAAGATAGATAAAGATGAAGCTGGAACTTCCATAGAGGTATCAATGTATCGTGGTATTATAGGCTCTTTGCTTTACTTAACTGCTAGCAGACCAGACATCATGTTTGCTGTCTGTATGTGTGCTAGATTCCAAGCAGAGCCAAACCAATCACATTACATAGCTGTTAAGCGAATATTGAAATATTTAAAGGGTACTTCCAACGTGGGTCTTTGGTATTCCAAAGACTTACAGTGATGCAGACTATGTAGGATGCAGGATTGATCGCAGGAGCACCAGTGGAACTTTTCAATTCTTAGGGGATCGACTGATCTCCTGGTTCAGTAATAAGCAGACGTCAGTCGCAACGTCCACGGCTGAAGCAGAGTACCTTGCAGCTGGCAGCTACTGTGCTCAAATTCTTTGGATACAACATCAGATGAAGGACTATGGAATCGATGCTTCTGAAGCGCCTATTCTCTGCGACAACACTAGTGCGATCGCGATCACCCAGAATCCAGTACTGCATTCGAGGACAAAGCACATCGACATAAGGCATCATTTTATCAGGGATCACGTGATGAAGAAGGACGTCCAGTTGGAGTACGTGTCGACTGAGCAGCAAGTTGCTGACATCTTCACCAAACCTCTACCAGACGCTAAGTTTCTTACCTTAGAAACATATTAGGTCTTCTTGAGTTGCCTTAATTGTCTGTGAGCTAATGTATCTTTTCAGGTTGTCAGTCGTTTCTTAAATCAGCTGTAAGTATTTTGTTCATGGGGAACGCGAAGACTATCAGCTGAGGCAAGCATATTGCGTTGGAGGATATCAGTCGTAGGGGGAACCAGGATCTGAATTGTTAAGCACGACGTCGGCTGAATATGCAACGTCTGGACACACTCAGATGTTAAATATACACAGATGATTCTTATTTGTGATCAGATCCTGCCTCACACTCAGTGATACATCAAAATCATCAGTGATGTTATTACAATCACTGCCCCAGCTGTGACATATTAAATTTAGGCGCGCGTTATTTTAACGTTTTCCCTGTACGGGTAAAATCTTTTCAAAATCAATTCCAAAATTGTACGCACCGTCGGATGATTGAAACGTGGTTGTCATCATTCAAATCGTCACATCTACATCGTTTCACTTTCTCTGGTCATTTACTCTTCCATACATATTTACGGCGTGTCTCTTTCGCTAACACTTACCTTGCAAATTACTATCATGTATTCATGTTCTCGTGTTCTCTGCGTATTTCTCTTGCAAATTTATTTCAGGCATTCTCAGATACCTACCTATCAGAAATGGCTTCCTCACTGTTTTTTAACACCGTCCACATTTGCTTCGATTCTGTCCTTGCCATGGACAACCAGGGGATGGTGGCTATGTTTGAATCTCTTGTGGCCACTGGCTTGCAGGGCTTTCTTGGTTGCCCTGTCGTGATTCCCGAAGCTTCTTTGCTGGAATTCTTTGAAAAAGGATCGATTAGGGATGGCTTGGTTGTTATTACTGTGAATGGCGTGTCAGTGGAGATATCTGAACAACTGCTGGCAGAGACGTTTGAGCTTCCAGTTGAGGGTTTATCATATTTGTCGGAGATTTCTAAGGATTTAGTGGTTGATGCAAGGAGCATCGTTTCTTTGACCGGTGAACCAGTGAGTATGTCTGGGAAGAAGAAGGAAATGAAAATAGAGTTTCGTCTTCTATGTGATATTATGGCGAAGATGATATCCGTAAAGGCAGGATCCTTCGATGCAATCACACAAGAAAAATTTCTGATGATAGCAGGAATCACCTGTGGAGTGTAGGTTAACTGGAACAAGATACTGTTCAATATTCTGAAGTATATGGTTACTGCTGAAACAAGGCAAGCCAGGGGCTATGCCATTCAAATCAGTCTTCTGCTGGAGAACATTCCGAACATGAAACTGGTAGAATCCACAGAGTTTACCTCTTCAAAGATTCTTACCGAGAAGACCGTGCATCGCTATATCATTCTGAATGAGAAAGTTGGTGGCGAGGACGTGACGGATGCTCCAAGGGTGAAGAGAACACCCGTGAAAAAGGCTGTATCTAAGAAGAGACCAGCTGCTGTCGATACTGAAGCGGCACCAGTCGTGAAAAAGAGAGGACTACGAAGAGCAAAGCAGTGTCCTCAAAAGACACTCAGGAGATTGTGCCAGTAGCACAGGAGGCAGTGCCTCTTCAAATGATTGAGGCGACAGTAGCTTCACCAGCCGAGCAACCTCCAGTGCCAAAACGAAAATCTCAGAAGAATAAGAGGAGGTTGATTATAGGTTCTGATGATGAAATTGTTGATAGTGAGCCAGCTGTTGGAGGTAGTATTGTTGAACAAGCAGCTGTTGAAGGTGTCGATGTTACTGCTGAGAAGGGAGTTGAACCAGCTAGTGAAAGTGTTGAGGAACAGCAAGCAGAGACATCAGTTGGTCCTTCTGAGGAAGAGAGAGCAGTTGACAGTGGTTATGTTGAGACAGTTGTTGAAAGTGTTGCTGAACCAGTTTCTGAGCCAGCAGTGGCTGATGTTGTCAATGAAGGGCCTTCCACTACTGATGATGTAGACGATATTATTCAGCAGCTTTTGACAGAGACCGCTCAAATTGGAGCGGACGAGGAAGAAATTGATGGTGGTGGTGAGACTGTCAGTGGCTCAGCTGTTGGGAGTCAGGCAGTGGACAAAGTTGATGAGTTTGAACAATGGTTAAATTTGTCTTATGAGGAATTTCATGCTCGATAGGCAGATATACCAGTTGAGACAGCAAGCGATACAGAGGATGAAATGGACTCAGATATGGGAAATCAGGTGTTGCCAGTTGTTGGGGTAACAGATGTTGTTCATGGAACAAATGTTGGTGTGCAGACAGAGGCCAGATGAGCATCTTGTGAAGGAATCAATGGAAGCAATTGAGGACAAGCTGGTATCTGCTGATGAGGCGATGTCGCTAGAAGACATTTTTATGTCAATTTCAGTAGAGGTTCCATTGCCCTCTGCTGGTGTGGAAGTTACGAAGATTACTTTGGGAAAAAGTATCAAAATCCCTGGAGTCGATGAAAGGACCTGGTACATGGCCAGTCTTCCACAGATTCTGGTTGATGATAAGGGGAAGGAGCCTCTTCTGGAGAAAGACCCAGTTAAGGGTAATCCGGTGAAGGAACAATTTTTGCTGATAGTCGCAGACATTGATCTGCTCGTACAGTTACGGGAGCAGATTATAGATGAGGTGGCTAAATTCTTTTATTCTTTCAGTCTCAATAGGTTAGCAAATCTAAAAATAGATGATTCTTATTATGCTAACGAGGAACATGTGTTGTCGTGGGCTGAAGCAGAGTCGACGGCAGTATCCCTTCAACGGAGAATGTATATAATGCTGAAATAAGAGAAGATAAGGAAATTTTTGGAGGCTAGAAAGATAAATTTTGCCCCCGGTGATGGGTACTCTGCAACCTACCTCAAAATTCTAGATTGGTTATCAGACTTACTGTCACGCCCCGAGACCGAGACTCATGACATCGGCAATATTAAACAATTTAAAAATTGTAAAACATTAAGCCATCATAGCATAGCTCAAACCAGTCTATTACATATCCAAAATAATATCGTTTTTACATCGGAAAATCAGAGAAATTTGCGGAAGCGAAAAAAATTAAATTATTACATCAACAAAACGGAATCTTCACCAGCCCCAGAACTGATCTTGTTCTTCTTATTCTACCTGCTCTTCATTCTTATCTGGGTGGAGAAGTAAGGGGTGAGTGTTTGGGGAAACACTCAGCAAGTGGGGGATACCATTCGAGCATAACAAATATACATATATATATATGACTGAATTCAGAGCAGAACATAACTAGAACAGAGCAGAGCATAACATAGCAGAGCATAGCATAACAGAGCATAGCATAGCATAACAGAGCATAGCCTGACAGATAGCACCGATGATTACTTCGTGTCTATGGTTTACTGATCAGTCCCTAAGTTTTGCTCCTCTAAGGGGTCGAGGCCATGTGGTTACACCAAGTAACCCAGAGTGAGGAATATTCCGTAAACCCATATAACGACAGAATCGTGTCTATGGTTTACTGATCAGTCCCTAATTTTTACTCCTCTAAGGGGTAGAGGCCATGTGGTCACACACAGTAACCCAGAGTCCGAAATATTCCGTAGACCCATATTACGATGGCAAAAAAAATCAGTGCAAGCGGAGTTTGAATGAGATAAAACAATCTGAACAAAAGGTGCTCGAACAGTAGACGAAGAAATGAACTTTCGAAATGAATATATATAATATAACCAACGAAATATATATTAGTAAAAGCCCACTTACATTCAAGTTTTCGGGTGAAATCTGGTAGCACGAAATCGGAAATCTTCGTACGAAGTTTTGGCAGTAGGTCGATTGAACGAAACCTTCATAAGTCTCGCACACGCTGGATCGTAACTGTGCAGGGTGAAAAATCTGGCAGCAGAACTCCTGGACTACGTCGCAACTTGGGCAGGACTTTGGCTAAGAATCTTCTAGAATTTCCGCAGCACTTTGTCGCGAAGAAATGTTGCTTTTCTGACTGAGAATTTCGAAATGGTGTGAGGAATTCTGTGGTCGTCCTCTGGTATTTATAGGCACAGAGGTGAGGAAGTCGAGCGTCCGCCATTAAAGGCCCTTAATTCCCTCATTACGTCGACTGTTACAAAATCATTAACGTAGGCATTGATTTGGGTGAGTAAATCGACCATTAATCCCCTAAATTGGCAGTTACAGCGTGAAGTCTGCCTTGTACGCGTGAGGAATCTTTTCGAATTTCCACGGTGAAGCTTTCTGTACAAATAATCTTGCTTTGCGTTGAGAACTTTCGTGGATAAGATGAAGTCTGCGTCGCTAAACGCCAGCTGCTGAATTGGTGTCGCTGCTGAATTTGCGTCGCTGCTGAATTTGCGTTGCTGCTGGTTTCTCTTCAAGCTCCACGACTGATCTTTAGTGTTAAGTCAAAACGTTGTCGTCTCAACTTACTCAAGCGGCACCATTTTGATATCGTTGTAAAGCACCTGCTGCTTATCTTTAAGTAATACGCCTGCTGAAATCTTGCAACAGCTGATTCAAGATAACTGTGTCTACCTGCTGGTTTGATCATCGCACAAGCCATCTGCTGAGTCTTTAGCGCGAAGGCAAAACGCTGTCGTATCGACTTATTCCAACGACATCGTTTTGCTATCGCTAAATTCAAGTACCAACTGCTGAATTAGCGATCAGCAGGCCTCGTGCTAATTTCTCACAAAAATCCCTCGCTGCTGGTTCCAAACGAAACACTCAAAACGCAGCGTTTCAACTTAACGAAACGACGTCGCTTCACTTCTACGACTGGTTTCCCAAACCAGCAGCTGGTCACTCTAACCCCACGCATCTGCTGATCCAGTAGTCAACACTCAAAAATGTTGACCAACACGTGTCGCTCTCTCGATCACTCTCGCGCTAAAAGCCACGCCTGCCAGCAGCAACCTCTAAGGTCGAAACGACAACGTTTCGTCCCTTCCGCTTCAGTAACCAATTTCATGCGCAACTGCTGGTTCCCCGAACGACGGCGTTTCACTCTCGCACCATCAACTGCTGATCAGCTTTCATCAACAGGCGCTACTACTGAATTTCGACCACCTGCTGATTTTCGACCAGCAGGCAAATTTTATTTTTTTTTTTGAAGCTGAATTTTCGTGTTTTTACAATTTGAGAACACTGATGTATTGTATTGAATGTTCTGGTTTAAGTTGTATCAAAACAAGATTTTAGAATTTGTTATGTTTTCGACCAGACGTTATCACACTACGAGATGCATTATTGGCAGATTGATATAGTTGTTCTCTTCATTTCCGCACCATTGCATAAATTGTTCTAGATTTCTTACCCCTGAATATGAAACATTTCAATATATTCGTTTCAACCCAGATAATTAGTAGCGATCCATTCTCCAAAGTTTATAACTTGTGATTTGGTTCAATTGAACCCCAAAACTTTTGATTATTCCGTCAAGAACATGAGGGTCGTTACACCTTAAGGTACACTTTTTCACCTACCTCGAAGGTCAAGGGTCTTCTCTTTAAATCTGCCCAGCTTTTCTGTCGATCCTGGGCTGCTTTCAGTATCTCCTTTATAATGGCTACCTTTTTCACTGTCTCTTGAACGAGTTCAGGTCCTGTGATAGCCTTTTCTCCAACTTCATCCCAATACAGCGGCGATCGACATTTCCGACCATAGAGGGCTTCATATGGGGCCATCCCTATGCTGCTGTGGTAGCTATTGTTGTATGCGAACTCTATTAGGGGTAGATGTTCGCTCCAATTGCTACCGAATTCTAACGTGCAAGTCCGCAGCATGTCTTCTAGAGTCTGGATGGTCCTCTCAGTTTGACCATCTGTTTGCGGATGATAAGCATTACTGAGAGTAACCTTACTTCCAATGGCTTCTTGGAAGCTCTTCCAGAAACGAGATACGAACCTTGGGTCCCTATCTGACAGGATGCTTGTGGGAATTCCGTGCAGCCTGAAGATGTTGTCCATGTACAAGGAAGCAAGTTTCTCCAACCCATAGTTCATTCGGACAGGCAGAAAATGCGCGGATTTTGTTAGCCTATCCACGATTACCCATATTACATCGTGGCCTAGTCTTGTCTTCGGTAGACCAACTACAAAGTCCATGGATATGTTTTCCCACTTCCATTCTGGAATTTCCAGTGGTTGTAACAATCCTCCAGGTCTTTGATGTTCGGCCTTGACTTGTTGGCATACGTGGCATCTTGCAACAAAGTCAGCAACATCTCTTTTCATCCCATTCAACCAAAAGTGTTCTTTCAAATCTCTGTACATCTTTGTACTTCCCGGGTGTATTGAGAATTTGGACTTATGTGCTTCAGACATCACTTTCTGACGGAGGTTATCGACGTCGGGTACACATAGTCGTCCATTCATCCAAAGGATCCCATCTTGGTCCGTTCGGAAATCAGGCGCTTCCCTTTCCTTGATCTGTTCTTTCAGCCTCATCAAGCTGGGGTCTTGATCTTGTTTTAGCTTGACCAATTCTTTAAGGCATGGTTGGGCTGAGACTGAAGATAGTATCACCTTGTTCATATTCTTCCGACTTAGCGCATCGGCCACCTTATTTGCCTTTCCTGGGTGGTAGTTGATCGTTAAGTCGTAGTCCATTAACAGCTCGAGCCATCGTCTTTGTCTCAGATTTAATTCCTTCTGGGTGAATATGTACTTGAGACTTTGATGGTCGGTGAATACTTCGCATTTTGCACCGTAAAGATAGTGTCGCCAAATCTTTAGGGAAAAAACCACCGCAGCAAGCTCTAAGTCGTGAGTTGGGTAGTTGCGTACATGCGTCTTCAGTTTCCTTGAGGCATATGCAATTACTCTGCCATCTTGCATGAGCACACACCCTAGTCCTTCTTTCGATGCATCGCTGTAGATGGTGAAGTCTTTGTCTCCTACAGGTAGCGTCAGAACAGGGGAAGATGCAAGCTTCGTCTTCAGAGTCTCGAAGCTTGTCTCACACTCTTCGTTCCAGTTGAACTTGGAGTTCTTCTGGGTGAGTCTAGTGAGTGGTAAGGCTATAGAAGAGAAGCCTTCTACAAACTTTCGATAGTAGCCGGCCAACCCCAAGAAACTTCTAATCTCTGTCACCGTCTTAGGTGCAGGCCATTCCATGATGGCTTCTACCTT
>KQ995662.1:155419-168116 GCA_001598015.1 Dorcoceras hygrometricum
TGCAAACTCTTGCACCACTGGGATGTCTTCTATCTTGAGCTCGTCTCCTTCTTTTATTCTTGGATCATTGCCAAGAAAACTTCTGCTCCGGTCTTCATGGCTGTCCATGCTTGGGCCGCAGAAAGTAGGGGCTTTCTCTCCTTGTTCTTACCAAGATATATCAGCTCTTCCTGACTGAGGGTTTGGAGTTTCACGCTCTTACCTCGGCAATCCACTAATGCATGGTGCTTAGCTAGCCAATCCATCCCTAGTATGGCTTCAAACTCGACCATGTTGAGTTGTATCAAATTTGCGGAGAACGAATGGTCGTTTATCGAAATCTCACAGTTTCGATGGATCTTATATGTTTCAATAGTAGCATTGGTAGGAGTTGTTACTCTATAGGGTTCAGATAGAATTTCAGGATCTAACCCTAACTTCTTAGCAAACTTCCTAGACACGAACGAATGCGTAGCACCACAATCAAACAACACATAAGCAGGCAGCTTGTTGATGAAAATGGTACCTGTCACCACGTCGCTGGCGTTTTCAGCTTCTTCCTGTGTCATTGCGAACACACGAGCTTTGGGCTTATCCTCCCTAGGCCTTGGCTTACTCGGAGCCGCATTGCTCGATCCAGCTTTTGCGCCTTGGTTCTCCGGACAATCCGCAATTCGGTGGCCCAACTTTCCACACTTGAAGCATGCACCGCTCTACTTGCGACAGTCTCCAGGATGACATTGGCCGCAGGTGGAGAAAGTGGGCAATGCCAGGTTATTCTGTGTAGGAGCTGAGCCGCGGTTGTTGAAGTTTGTCCGCTTGTTCCTAGGCCCACCTTGCGAAGTCTGAGCATTGAGGGGGCGCTTGTTTTTGTTGTCCGCTTCCCACCTCTTTATGTCAGTCTCAGCGCGGATTGCAGCTCCCATCAAGTCTTCAAGACTCGTGGCTTGGTAAACTACGAGGGCTGACTGGATATGGCTGTTTAGACCTTTCTTGTATCGGTGGATCTTTAGAGTGTTATCCGCCATAATCGTTGGGACGTAGGTGCCCAACGAATTGAACTTGGAGGTATACTCTACAACCGATATGTCTGCGGTCTTGGTTATCGAGGGCAATTTGTTTCATACGGAGGGCAGCCGCAGCACGAGTACGGGGAACAGAAGGGGCCATTTCCTAAAATCGAGGATACGTCCAAAAATATAAAGTCGTGAGGTTAATCCATAAACAGAAGATACTAACCATAGGGATTTCAGAACAGCTGACGGAACTGAAACCGGAGTCCTGTACAAAAAGTTATTAAAATTTTAAACAAAATGGCAAAGCATGTTTTCGGAGGGCAGCACTGGTCTTTCGCCAAAATCTGAAATTCTTCCTGGACCTTGAAAATTTCAGATTTGGTTTCCCAGCTGGACTATGAACCAGGTGAGCTCTGATACCACTAAAATGGCACGTCCCGAGACCGAGACTCATGACATCGGCAATATTAAACAATTATAAAAATTGTAAAACATTAAGCCATCATAGCATAGCTCAAACCAGTCTATTACATATAAAAGTAAGGGGTGAGTGTTTGGGGAAACACTCATCAAGTGGGGGATACCATTCGAGCATAACAAATATACATATATATATATGACTGAATTCAGAGCAGAACATAACTAGAACAGAGCAGAGCATAACAGAGCAGAGCATAGCATAACAGAGCATAGCATAGCATAACAGAGCATAGCCTGACAGATAGCACTGATGATTACTTCGTGTCTATGGTTTACTGATCAGTCCCTAAGTTTTGCTCCTCTAAGGGGTCGAGGCCATGTGGTTACACCAAGTAACCCAGAGTGCGGAATATTCCATAAACCCATATAACGACAGAATCGTGTCTATGGTTTACTGATCAGTCCCTAATTTTTACTCCTTTAAGGGGTCGAGGCCATGTGGTCACACACAGTAACCCAGAGTCCGAAATATTCCGTAGACCCATATTACGATGGCAAAAAAAATCAGTGCAAGCGGAGTTTGAATGAGATAAAACAATCTGAACAAAAGGTGCTCGAACAGTAGACGAAGAACTGAACTTTCTAAATGAATATATATAATATAACCAACGAAATATATATTAGCAAAAGCCCACTTACATTCATGTTTTCGGGTGAAATCTGGTAGCACGAAATCGGAAATCTTCGTACGAAGTTTTGGCAGTAGGTAGATTGCACGAAACCTTCCTAAGTCTTGCACACGCTAGATCTTAACTGTGCAGGGTGAAAAATCTGGCAGCAGAACTCCTGGACTACGTCGCAACTTGCGCAGGACTTTGGCTAAGAATCTGCTAGAATTTCCGCAGAACTTTGTCGCGAAGAAATGTTGTTTTTCTGACTGTAAATTTCGAAATGGTGTGAGGAATTCTGTGGTCGTCCTCTGGTATTTATAGGCGCAGAGGTGAGGAAGTCGAGCGTCCGCCATTAAAGGCCCTTAATTTCCTCATTACGTCGACTGTTACAAAATCATTAACGTAGGCATTGATTTGGGTGAGTAAATCGACCATTAATCCCCTAAATTGGCAGTTACAGCGTGAAGTCTGCCTTGTACGCGTGAGGATTCTTTTCGAATTTCCACGGTGAAGCTTTCTGTACAAAGAATCTTGCTTTGCGTTGAGAAATTTCGTGGAGAAGATGAAGTCTGCGTCGCTAAACGCCAGCTGCTGAATTGGTGTCGCTGCTGAATTTGCGTCACTGCTGAATTTGCGTCGCTGCTGGTTTCTCTTCAAGCTCCACGACTGATCTTTAGTGTTAAGTCAAAACGTTGTCGTCTCCACTTACTCAAGCGGCACCGTTTTGATATCGTTGTAAAGCACCTGCTGGTTATCTTTAAGTAATACGCCTGCTGAAATATTGCAACAGCTGATTCAAGATAACTGTGACTACCTGCTGGTTTGATCATCGCACAAGCCATCTGCTGAGTCTTTAGCGCGAAGGCAAAACGCTGTCGTATCGAATTATTCCAACGACATCGTTTTGCTATCGCTAACTTCAAGTACCAACTGCTGAATCAGCGATCAGCAGGCCCCGTACTAATTTCTCACAAAAATCCCTCGCTGCTGGTTCCAAACGAAACACTCAAAACGCAGCGTTTCAACTTAACGAAACGACGTCTCTTCACTTCTACGACTGGTTTCCCAAACCAACAGCTGGTCACTCTAACCCCACGCATCTGTTGATCCAGTAGTCAACACTCAAAAATATTGACCAACACGTGTCGCTCTCTCGATCACTCTCGCGCTAAAAGCCACGCCTGCGAGCAGCAACCTCTAAGGTCGAAACGACAACGTATCGTCCCTTCCGCTTCAGTAACCAATTTCACGCGCAACTGCTGGTTCCCCGAACGACGGCGTTTCACTCTCGCGCCATCAACTGCTGATCAGCTTTCATCAACAGGCGCTACTGCTGAATTTCGACCACCTGCTGATTTTCGACCAGCAGGTGAAATTTTTTTTTTTTTTTTTAGGAGTTAAATTTTCGGGTTTTCACACTTACATTTGTTTGTTTTGGTAGAATTGAAAGAACAGTCGCTAGTACACGGTCTTTGTTGGGACAAAACGTGTTGTTCCAAAATTTTTGAAGGAAGAAATCGTGATCGTGGCGCAGTCATTGCCCGATCAAACACCAACACAAAATCTTCCTGCTGGATAAGAACAATGTTGCGGGTTGATGGAACTTGGGTTATTGAACCCTGCGCTGACTACTGGAAACCAATACCAAGAGAAGTTACATCCAGTATGGTTTTTATCCCCTCCCGGATTTCATATGTCGACACTCTCCCTCCCATGAGCGAATTCTTCAAGCTACTGAAAAAGAGGTGGGGAGATGTATGCATCGAAGTTGCCAAATTCTTTGCCTCTGGGAAATTGCTACCAGTGGGTTCAGTTAATTTTTGCCGTACTCTTGCGATTTTTGAGCCAGTTTCCAGTTTTGTCTCTCGGCAGCCGACAGTATTTTATTTGCGGTTATCTCAGTTTTGCACAGTTTTTGTTCAATACAGCTTATTCAGTGGTTTGAGTGCAGCTGATCTTAGCAGTTTTGTTTTGACTATTGCAATGGACAGAACAGTTTTGAGAAATGTACAGATCGCTCAGAATTCAGTTTCAGTTGCTCTCATTGTACAGTTGATAGACGAGTGTCCTTCCTCCGCATCCACTTCAGAAGACTCTTCAATGCATTTCGATGTCACTGATACAGTTGCTACCTTACCTTTTCTACCAACCGTCTCTACAGAAGTCCAAGATGTTCTTGCTCAGTTACGTGCTTCTGTTGAACATATTTAGGTTGAACTACTCGGGCATAAATATGATGTGGATAAAATCAGAGAAAGAATTTCATTTCACATCCACGACCTCGAAAGGAAGCTTACAGAATGATTTGATGCCCACGACAGGACTTACAGGGTTCTTTTCAACAATGTTCGTCATGATATGCAAGATCATAAGAACCTCCTGTCGCTGGACCTTAAAACGTATCAACAGAAGGTTAGCAATCAAGTTGGTGCTGCTGCTCTATATGTGGTTGATGTTAGGAGGGTGGTGAAAGTGCTGGACGCCAAAGTGGCTGCTGTGGCCATAGGCTTGGATGATGTTCGCAAGGATGTTTAGGCCACCAAGGAGGCTATCTCCCACCAAATTCTGGACTTTCATGCACAGGCACAAGAAAATTACAATATTCTTACCGCCCAGCTGAGCGAACTTGTGGCTTATATTAATCGGGGTGGTAATGACAAAAAGAGGGAAGATAGCAGCAGCCGAGGTCCTCAGCCACCTCCGGATGATCAAGGCAGGCCTGGTGAAGGCAGTGCCAGCAGAGGTAGTGGATCTGATGGTGATGGAAGGAGAAGAGGTGATAGTGGCAGATCCTCAAAACGTAGATGTAGTGGAGAATCGCCACCACGTAATATAAGATATGGACCTTACCCACCAAATGGTATTCAAAAGAAATCGGCTCCATGGTGGCTTTATGGTGAAAAAGAGCTTTAGAGTTAGTTTTGTTTTATTGTACAAATCCTATGTACAATTCTTCAGTCTGCGCCACATCCCTTCAATTGTTCTATAGTGTCATTGTAGAGAATTCCTGTTTTGTTTTCCATATCCCTAGTTCTTGCAGTGAGAAAAAAAGATTTTCTGCCCATTTCGTCTTTTTGGTTTCATTTAACATATAATAAATAAGAAAAGGAAGATCTTATGGATCATTGTACATTTCAATTTTGATTAGGGATTTCGTGTACAACTCTAAGTGGCATTTAACTACATATGCATCTGATATATATGCATTATCTTTATTTTTATTTTAGTTATTACAATAAAAAAAGGAGGTTTTTAATGCGAGATCTAAAAACATAAAGTTTGAATTTCAGCAGACCTTGTGCAATTTATTGTTGCTCATTTATATATCTCGGCTGCTAAGTTTTGTCATCACCAAAAAGGGGGAAATTGTTAAGATAAAATTTGTTAGTTTTGGTGATAACAAAACAAGACAAGTCACTACTGGACAATCAGCCAATGCAGTTAACAACTCCACATGCTCAGATGCTAGTACTCAATTATTGGATCGTTATTCAGATGTCAGTTTTTGAGTAGAATAAGTCAGAATATTGGTTTGAACAGTTTAGTTGTTAGATATCAGATCTCGGTATTCGGGGATATTTCAGAAGTTAAGTTGAAGCTATCTGTTGATGGGTTACTTATTTCAGAAGTTGAATTTGTACGAGCTATCAGTGTCTGGTATCGGGTTTTTATGTCAGTAGTAAGAGCAATTCAGACGCTGATCGATGGTTACGCAATCAGGCTTTGGTATTCAATCAGTCGTTGGGTTCTTATGACAGAAGTATATTGTAATCAGCAATTGGATATTCGATTCAGTAGTCAACGTATTTCAGTTGTTGAATATTCATGTCAGTGGTAAGTATTTTCAGTAGTTGGCTACAGTGTTTCTGATTCAGTCGTAATTGTCGTTGGTATAATCAGTCGTTGTAACCAGCCATTATGTCTTATTCATCAAATTACAAAAAGGAGGATACTTCAGACATAACTATGTGGGAATTAATCAGTCGTTGGTATTTCAGTCATTGGTTAGCAATCAGCAGTTGGTATAATCAGTCATTGGATAGCAATCAGCAGTTGGTATAATCAGTCATTGGTTAGTAATCAGCAGTTGGTATAATCAGTCGTTGGTTAGTAATCAGCAGATTGTAGAATCAGTCGTTGGTTGTTACGATCAGCAGTTGGGTAATTTCTTTCAGAAGGAAGTATATTCAGTCGATGGTGAAGATAGTCACATGATTAATATCAGTCGTAACCATTGCGTGTTTCTCAACGGACAACAAAACTACGTCGTATGGGTAAGTTAAAACGACAGCGTATGGTTTATGCGTAGATTTAGACGTTGGTTATCATTCAGCCGTTAGTATAACGCAAGTGTTAAAGCACTCAGCCGTTGCATATATTCAAGTACCCTTCAGCTGCCACGTCACAAACAACAAATGAAAGAAAGATGAAGCTGATTAACAAAAGGAGTTTCACGCGCAAGAAAAAAATCGATTCAAATAAGATCATATACTCAAACTGGAAAAGATCAACAGAATCGTACAATTGCCTGGAATTAAGGGGACAAGATCGGTACTATTTTGGAAAAATAGTACGCGATATACAGAGGTTGTTACACGGTGATTGCACAAATATGGAAAACGACATTTTGGTTCTGACGGTGTGAAATTTACCTTGTAGTGGAGCAGAGATTACGGTTTCTTGGCTATCAGAATTTCAAAAGGGATTTTGTTCCCTTTACAGAATTAATTGACTGTTGAGCGAAGAGTATAATAGCAGAAGTTTGAATTGAAGAAACACCTTTTTTGCTCTCAAATTGCTTGCCGTTACTCTGCCATTTTTCTATCTCAATCATTCTCGAGCTTACTATCTGTTGAAGCCATTCTCAAAAAGCTCAAACAACTCGAAGAACAGAAGTGTTGATCTCCATAGAAAATACCTTCGAGTCATCCTCTGACTCACTTTGGTTGAATCAAATTTATTGTATAAAAATCATAGGATTTACAGTCTCATAGATTTGTATTCAATTGTTATATTCATTTGATTCTGTAACAAACGCGCTGTTGAAAAGCCGTTTGAAAAATACAAGTGTTGTAAACAGCAGCTACGACTGCTCTTTGTTTGGTGTTGCTAGGAGTTCACCTGGAGCGAGGCTCAGTGATCGGGTGTTTGTAGAAGGCCTGCACGCATCAAATCTTCTAGTGAAACCTTCCTGAAAAGGAAGATGGGGAGACGTAGGATATTTATCTCCGAACTTCCAGAAACAAACTATTGACCCTTAAACTTCTACATTAACATTTATTTACTGCTTTATACTGTTCAATGATTTATTGGATTTATTCCGCACATATTTGTTAGCCAAAAGATCAGCCGTTAAACTGAGATATCTTAAGTCTGGTAACTCGGACTTAAGTTAAGCGGTGCTTGTAAAAATAGTTTTAAACGGTTTCGAAAATTTAAAATACCAAGGAGTTCATTCAACCCCCCCTTCTGAACTCCTAGGCCTGTTTTCGTGCCATATTGATCCTATCACTGGAGCATCACACTCCTTCATTTCTGAGTTGTTTGTGTATGAGCGTGGGTTGAGTTCTTCCCCACTGTGTGATGTTTTCTCCGTGTCCACCCCTGCTGGTGTGAGTCTGTTGTCCCGAGAGGTGGTGTTGGATTGCCTGATTAGATTTGATGAGCATATTTTGGTGACCCATCTGATTGTTTTGGGGATTATAGATTTTGATTGTATCTTGGGTATGGATGTGCTGACGAAAAATAGAGCGACCGTTGATTGTTTCCATGGTGTGGAGAGGTTTAGGCCTCGATTTGGAGAGAAATGGGAGTTCTATGGTACTAATTCGCGACCTAAGATTCCTTTAGTATCTGCCATGGAAATGTTTAGTTTGTTGTCATTAGAGAATTCAGGGTTCATGATCTATGCCCTAGACGTTTCCCATGAGTCGAAAGCGGAGTTGAGCGATGTTCCGATTGCTCAAGAATTCCCAGATGTGTTTCCAGACGAGATTCCTGGATTCCCTATGAGATGAGAGATTGACTTCAGTATCGAGTTGGTGCCTGGTACAGCCCCGATTTCTAGAGCTCCTATCGGTTGGCGCCAGTAGAGTTGAAAGAACTCAAGGATCAGTTGAGAGATCTTCTTGATAAAGGCTTCATTCGACCGAGTATGTCGCCTTGGGGAGCTC
This sequence comes from Dorcoceras hygrometricum, assembly GCA_001598015.1. Lineage (NCBI taxonomy): Eukaryota > Viridiplantae > Streptophyta > Magnoliopsida > Lamiales > Gesneriaceae > Dorcoceras > Dorcoceras hygrometricum. Next base: position 163,679 of record KQ995662.1, read on the forward strand.
CGATTCTGTTTGTGAAGAAGAAATATGGATCTATGAGGATGTGCGTTGATTTTCGGCAGTTGAACAAAGCGAAAGTGAAGAACAAGTATCTGTTGCCGAGGATTGATGACTTGTTCAATCAGTTGCAAGGATCGGACGTGTACTCGAAGATTAATTTGCGCTCTAGCTATCACCAGTTGTGGATTAGAGACACTGATGTAGCGAAGACAGCTTTCCGAATGAGATATGGGCATTATGAGTTTCTTGTGATGCCGTTTGGATTGACGAATGCTCCTGCTGTGTTCATGGATTTGATGAATCGCATCTTTAGCGAGTACATTGATCGATTCGTGATTGTCTTCATAGATGACATCTTGGTTTATTCGAGGAGTTTCAGAGAGCATAAAGAGCACTTGAGGCTAGTGTTGCAGAGACTGAGGGACTCACAATTGTATGTCAAGTTCAGCAAGTGTGAATTTTTGCTAGACAGAGTTATCTTCTTGGTTCATGTGATTTCAGCGCAAGGAATTTATGTGGATCCTAGTAAGGTCGAAGCAGTTCTTAACTGGGAGTGACCTAGGAATGTTTCCGAGATCCGTAGTTTCTTGGGATTGGCTGGCTATTATAGGCGTTTCATTGAGAAGTTCTCTTCGATAGCCAGGCCGATGACTCAGTTGACCCAGAAGGATAGGAAGTTTGTTTGGACTGATGAGTGTGAGTCGAGATTTCAGACGCTGAAGGAGAAGTTGACTACTGCTCCTGTTTTCGTCTTGCCTTCAGGTTCTGGAGGTTTTGTGGTGTGCTCCGATGCATCTCTGAGTGGTTTAGGGTGTGTTTTGATGCAGAACGGGTACGTGATTGCATATGCGTCTCGACAGTTGAAGCCCCATGAGACCAAGTACCCCGTTCATGATCTAGAGTTGGCTGCGATTGTGTTTTCCTTGAAGATATGGCGACACTATTTGTATGGTGAGGAGTTTGTGGTGTACACCGACCACAAGAGTTTGAAGCATATCTTCACCCAGTCGGATTTGAATATGAGGCAACGTCATTGGATGGAGTTGCTTAAGGTTTTGATTGCGAGATACAGTATCATCCTGGGCGGATAGAGATGCTTTGAGTAGGAAAGCCCAGCCTGCGATGCTAACATCCTTGAGTATCTCGAAAGTCCACGAGCAATTGAGTACTTCTGGTTGGCGCTTTCAGCCAAGTGATCAGTATTTCGTAGTTTCTTCGATTCAGGTTGAACTACAGATTGTGATTGACATCAGAGAGGTGCAGAAGATTGATCCGTATATCCATGAGTTTAAGATTAAGGCTCAAAATGGTCAGTCTGATGATTTCTCTGTTGCTTCAGATGGGTGTCTGAGATTTCGTGGTAGGTTAGTGGTTCCTAACTTGATTGATTTGAAAGAGATTATTCTGAAGGAAGCGCATTGCACTCGATAGAGTGTGCATCCGGGGGAGAATAAGATGTATCATGCTTTGAAGTCTCACTACTGGTGAGAAGGCATGAAGAGCGACATTTCTGGTTTTGTTGCTCGATGTTTAAATTGCCAGCAGGTCAAGGCTGAGAGAATGAGACCTGGTGGATTGTTGCAGAGTTTAGAAGTGCCCCAATGGAATTGGGAGCACATCGCCATGGATTTTGTGGCTCATCTACCTCGATCGAGTAGGGGATGCGATGCAATTTGGGTGGTGATTGATAGACTCTCGAAGTCAGCCCATTTCATTCCCTATCATGTGAGGTGTTCGATGAAGAAAATGACGAAGTTGTATGTCGACCATGTGGTTAGATTGCATGGATTGCCTGTTCGATAGTGTCAGATCGGGATCCAAGATTCACCTCTCGATTTTGGAAGAGTTTGCAAGCAGCTATGGGTTTGAGATTGGCTATGAGTACGGCGTATCACCCCCAGACAGATGGCCAATCTGAGAGGACCATTCAGACCTTAGGATATGCTGCGTGCAGTTGTGATGGATTTCAGTGGTGGCTGGCAGGATGCGTTGTCCTTAGTTGAGTTTTCTTACAACAACAGCTACCAAGTGACTATTGGAATGGTTCCTTTTGAAGCTTTATATGGTCGAAAGTGTAGATCACCGATCTGCTGGGAAGAGGTTTGTGAGAGACAGCTTTCTACTCCTGAGTTTGTGCAGCACATGAAAGATCAGATTGAATTGATTCGGAGTAGGATGAGAGCTGCACAAGACCGTTATGCTAGCTATGCTAATAAGAGACGCAGACCATTAGAATTTGAGGTTGGCGATCGTGTGTTCCTTAAATTTCTCCTTTCAAGAGTGTTATGAGATTCAGATTCAAGGGTAAGTTAGCTCCTAGATTCGTTGGTCCCTTTGAGATTGTTGAGCGGATTGGACAGTTGGCTTATAGATTGAAGCTGCCTGACGAGTTAGCAGCGATGCATGATGTGTTTCATGTGTCAATGTTGAGAAAATATGAGCCAGATCCATCCCATGTGCTGAGGACTGATGAAGTAGAGCTGGACCAGATCCTGAGCTATGTTGAATATCCAGTGCAGATTCTGGACAGGAAGGAGAAGCAGTTGAGGAATAAGATTACTTATAGATTGAAGCTGCCTGACGAGTTAGCAGCGATGCATGATGTGTTTCATGTGTCAATGTTGAGAAAATATGAGCCAGATCCATCCCATGTGCTGAGGACTGATGAAGTAGAGCTGGACCAGATCCTGAGCTATGTTGAATATCCAGTGCAGATTCTGGACAGGAAGGAGAAGCAGTTGAGGAATAAGATTATACCGTTGGTGATGGTCCAATGGAGCAAGCATGGGCGTGAAGAAGCTACCTGGGAAGTTGAGTAAAAGATGAGACAAGAGTGTCCTCATCTGTTTGAGCTATGACAGCAGCGTTTCAGGTAACTTCTATCTTGATTGATTTCGTGATTTAAGTAATTTTATTGCTGAATTGAGATTCTGTTTAGTAATGAGTTTTACTGGGCATTATGGCATGGGTGTATTAGGAATGGTGTCTAGTATACTGTGTCATGGATAAACTATCTTGCTGTTGTGATTTTGATTTGATGTCTTAACTGATTTCGAGGACGAAATCGATTTCTAGTGGGGGAGAGTGTGAGGACTATAAATTTGTTAAGTAAGATTTGATGGTTAATCAGATTTTGAATTCAGAATTTTCATGGAAATCGTGATTTCTGGGTGCTCAGATTAGACGTAGAGTTATCAGCAGTGAGAAGTTGGTGATCGAGTGAGATCTGCGTCGAATTTGGAGTTCAGTAGTTACATTTTCCTATCGGGAAGTGATTCCAAGGGTAATTCAGACTTGAGGTTCATCGCTGGGAGAAGATAGGCCAGCAGCGTTCTTGCGTGGGGTTTTGCGTGCATTCAGATGTTGGTGTTCAGTAGTAGCGTGATTGGATGTCAACGCTAGTCAACGCAGCTGTGAGAGAGTAGAGAGAGGCAGCAGTTCGCGTTAGCGCGCGGGTGCGAGAAGATGCCACGTGTTGGTCAACACGTCTGAGTTGACCGCTGGTTGTTAACGCTATTCAGATGTCGCTAGAGGGAGAGATCTGTTTCAACTGTGGAAGCTGTGCTACGTCGTTTTGATTAGTTGGTGCGACGTCGTTTGCTGTATGAGTTAGCAGAGTGGTTAGATGTCTGAATTGTATTAGCAGAGACAGCTGAGGGAGAACGCTGGATTAAGCTTTGAGAGGACTTTTGCCTTAGCATAGCCAGAGATCTGAAATGTTAGAACAGTAGCTTTAATTCGAGGATTATATACCAAGTGCTGCTCAACACTTAGCGTATTTTGAACCCGACATTCCTTATCGTTTCCTCCAGTGTGTTGTGGATCCGGATCCGCCCCCCGGCGAGGCAGCGGAAGAACATAGAAATAGAGCCGGGAGACGATCAATACGAAAATCAACAATTCAATAATCGTCATACATAGGGCGTTCAAAACGAATACCTTGCTGGCACTTGTGCCTGGCTCCAACCGGAATTACAAGAACCCGGCTCTTCTCGATAGATTGCGGTAGATAATCGCCAATCCGGTCCACGACCAGAACCGAGACTCCTTCGTCAGGCTGCACTAGAAGCACTGACGAATTCTGCACGAACGGATTCTCCTCGTCGAGTTGGCCGGAACGAATTCCGGCGACTCGAGGCGGCGGCGGTGGCGGCGGCGGCGTGAGTGGAGAGGAGGGGGAGGGCGGCTAGCACACTTAGGGTTAGGGTTATAATGTAGTAGTGTACAATGAAGTTATTAAGTCTAATTAAATAGACTTAATGATGGACTTGGACCGGCCCAACGGGCCCGGGTCCAAATGACGATATCCATCGCTGCGACTTCATCGTAACTCCGATCGCCGATCAGATCGGACCGATCGACTCAGTTTCCGAAACTGAATATTATGATCTGAAAAACCATTTTTCAGAACCCCAGTGCAAAATGACCGTTTTGCCCCTCA
>KQ995662.1:170735-181544 GCA_001598015.1 Dorcoceras hygrometricum
TGTGACATAACTCTAACCCTAAACCTAGAGCATAGCCGCCCTCCCTCTCCTCTCTCTCGACCGCCGCCGCCGCCGCCTTGAGCCGCCGCCGCCGCCGCCCCGTTGTCGCCGGAAATTTGTTTCCGGCCAACTTTTCGAGGAGAATCCGATCGTGCTGATCTCGTCAGGACTTCTAGTGCAGTCTGACGAAGGAGCCTCAATCTGGTCGTGGACCGGATTGACGAATCTACCGCAATCAACCGAGAAGCGCCGGGTTCTTGAAACACCGGTTGGAGCCAGGCACAAGTGCCAGACAGGTAATTCGTTGAAACACCCTATGTATGCTGATACGTATGTTGTATGATTACTCGTATTGATCGCATCCCGGTCAATTTTTGTTCTTCCGCTGCCTGCCGGGGTGCGGATCCGGACCAATCCCAGCAAGGTAACCAATCCATGGTTCCGGGGGTGCAACCTTCTTAGTCTTCGCAGTCATCCCTGCCACCCCAGCAGCAGACAGCCCAACAGTCTGGACGCCACAGGTTTAGGCCTCGTGGCCATCATTTCAAGAAGAAGTCAGGTTCTAGTTCTTCTGGTTCGGGCAGTTCTAGCAGCAATACTCCCAGGGTCGAGTTTTGGTCAGTGTGGAGGAAAGCATCCTACGACACAGTGTGTTTGCGTGCAGGGTGCGTGTAATAACTGCGGGCAGTTTGGACACTTTGCGCGGGTGTGTCCATTGGCTAGATCACAGCACACCGCTGGCCCACCTCAGGGTCGTCCTGGAGGATCTTCTAGGGGTCGTTCCTTCCCTATTCAGCAGCAGAGAGTGGGGGAGACGCAGTATAGGCCGTTCCAGCAGCCTGATCCTTCGTGTTTTGGACAGTCTTTCCAGCCTCACTTCTCAGGAGCACAGCATGCCCAGGTGAATGCCATGACTAGGGAGCAAGTGGAGGGCACACCAGTAGGAGTGATTGCAGGTATTTGCTCTGTTTTTTATTTTCCTGCACGTGTATTGTTTGCTATGGAAGCATCACATTCGTTTATTGCTGATACATTTGTGGTTGAGCATGGTTTGTATACCACTCCTTTATGTGATGTTGTGTTTGTTGCGACTCCTGCTGGTGCGAGCCTGTACTCCCAAGAGATTTTGTTGAATGGCATTTTTAGGTTTGGTGAGAATGTGTTGGAAGCGAATTTTATCAGGCTAGTGATGTGTGATTTCGATTTCATAGTGGGAATGGACGTGTTGTCTAGCTTTAGGGCCACCATGGATTGTTTCCATGGCATTGTGCATTTTAGGCCCCAGTCCGGCGAGAAGTGGAACTTCTACGACCATGATTCCCAGTCGATGATTCCATTGGTCTATGCCATGGAGATTTTTAGCCTGTTGTCGTTGGAGAACGCTGGATTTATGATCTATGCTTTGGATGCATCTTCGTCGTCGTGTGTTGAGCTTAGTGATATCCTCGTTGTTCGCAATTTCCCTGATGTGTTTCCGGAGGAGATTCCTGGCTTTCCTCCGAGGAGGGAGATCGACTTCAGCATTGAGTTGGTACCTGGTACAGCTCCTATCTTGCGAGCCTCGTATCGTTTAGCACCAACCAAGTTGAGGGAGCTTAAGGTACAGCTTAGCGACTTGTTAGAAAAGGGCTTCATTAGGCCAAGTATGTCCCCATGGGGAGTGCCTATCTTGTTTGTGAAGAAGAAGGATGGTTCGATGAGGATGTGCATTGACTTCCGGAAACTGAATAAGGCAATAGTGAAGAATAAGTAACCTTTGCCGAGGATCGATGATTTGTTTGACCAGTTGCAGGGTTCAGCCGTGTATTCGAAAATCGATCTGCGTTCGGGGTACCACCAGTTGCGTATTCGGGAGCAAGATGTGGCGAAAACTGCATTTCGTACGAGGTATTGGCATTATGAGTTTTTGGTTATGCCTTTTGGTTTGACGAATTCTCCTGCAGTTTTCATGGACCTCATGAACCGAGTCTTTCGAGAATTCATCGATCAGTTTGTGATAGTGTTTATCGATGATATTTTGGTGTACTTGAAGACTCTGATGTAGCATAAAGAGCACTTGAGGCTGGTTATCCAGACACTTCGAGACTCGCAGTTGTATGCTAAGTTTTTCAAATGCGAGTTTTGGTTGGACAGAGTAGTAGTTCTGGGTCATGTCATTTCAGAGGAAGGTATTTCTGTGGATCCCAGTAAGGTAGAGGCTGTTGTGAACTGGGAGCGTCACAAGAATGTTTCTGAGATTCGTAGTTCTTGGGTTTGGCTAGCTATTATCGGCGCTTTATAGAGGGATTCTCTAGTATAGCTAAGCCTCTGACGCAGTTGACCCAGAAAGACAAGAGATTTGTTTGGACTAAACAGTGTGAGAACAGCTTCCTGTTGCTCAAAGAGAAGCTAACTTCTGCGCCAATGTTAGCTTTGCCTTCAGGATTAGGTGGTTTTGTGGTTTGTTCAGATGCTTCGCTCAATGGATTTTTCAGATGCTTCGCTCAATGGATTGGGTTGTGCTTTGATGCAGAATGGTTGGCTCATGGCGTATGCCTCTCGTCAGTTGAAACCACATGAGACTCGATACCCAGTTCATGATTTGGAGTTGACAGCAGTGGTCTTTGCCTTGAAGATTTGGCTCCACTATCTGTATGGCGAGTAGTTTGTGGTGTATACAGACCACAAAAGTCTTCAGTGTCTCTTTTCTCAATCAGATTTGAACATGATACAGCGTAGGTGGATGGAGCTGCTTAAGGATTTTGACAGTGAGATCCAATATAAGCCTGGGAAAGTGAATGTAGTTGCTAATGCTTTGAGCAGGAAGGCTCAAGTTGCGATGCTGGCTTCGTTGCAGATTTTAAAAGTTCATGAGCATCTAAGCACTACTGGTTGGCGGTTTTACCCAGGTGAGGATTATGTTGTGGTATCTTCTTTTCAATTTGAGCCACAAATTGTTGCGAATATTAGAGCACCTCAAAGAACAGATCCATACATCCATGAGCTGAAGTTGAAAGCTCGAGAGGGACAGCTAGAGGATTATTCTGTCTCGTCTGATGGTTGTTGAGATTTCGTGGCAGATTGGTAGTGCCAAATATGATTGATTTGAAGGAGGAGATCTTGAGATAAGCTCACTGTAGTAGACATAGTGTTCATCCTGGTACAAGGAAGATGTACCATGCCTTGAAGCAGCATTATTGGTGGGTAGGTTTGAAGAGTGATTTTGCTGATTTTGTAGTCCGTTGTCTGAATTTTCAGCAAGTCAAGGCTGAAAGGATGAGACCTGGTGGTCTATTGCAGAGTTTAGAGGTGCCCCAATGGAATTGGAGCATGTAGCAATGGATTTTGTTACCCATTTGCCTCGTTCTAGCAGAGGTTGTGATGCTGTGTGGGTTGTTATTGATAGATTGTCTATGTCTGCTCACTTCGTTCCCTACAGCATGATGCATTATTTGAAGAAAATGGTGAAGTCGTACATAGATTTCGTGGTGCGATTGCATGGTGTGCTTGTGTCCATTGTTTTAGATAGTGATCCGAGGTTTAATTCCAGATTTTGGAAGAGTTTGCAAACAGCTTCGGGCACCAGATTGACTATGAGTACTGCGTATCATCCCCAAACCGATGGTCAATTTGAGAGAACTATCCAGATTTTGGAGGATATGTTGAGAGCTGTGGTGATGGATTTCAGTGGTAGCTGGAAAGATTCGTTGTCTTTGGTTGAATTTTCGTACAATAACAGCTATCAGGTCACGATTGGTATGGCACCATTTGAAGCTTTGTATGGTAGGAAGTGCAGATCGCCTATTTGTTGGGAAGACGTGGGGGAGAAGCAGCTGTCTTCTCCAGAATTTGTGCAGCAGATGAGAGATCAAGTGGATTTGATTTGCCAGCGAATGAAAGCTGCACAAGATCTCCAAGACAGCTATGCAAATAAGAGGCGTAGGCCTTTAGAATTTCAGGTTGGTGATCGAGTGTTCCTAAAAGTTTCTCCTTTCAGAAGTGTTATGAGATTTGGTCTCAAGGGAAAATTAGCTCCTCGCTATGTTGGACCGTATGAGATTGTGGAGAGGATCGGTCCTTTGGCTTATCGGCTGTTGTTGCCGCCAAATATGTCCTCCTTGCATGATGTTTTTCATGTGTCTATGTTGAGGACGTATGAGATTGTGGAGAGGATCGGTCCTTTGGCTTATCGGCTGTTGTTGCCGCCAAATATGTCCTCCTTGCATGATGTTTTTCATGTGTCTATGTTGAGGAAGTATGAGCCAGATCCTTCTCATGTGTTGTGAACTGACGAGGTGGAGCTGGATCTAACTTTGAGCTATGTTGAGCATCCCTTGCAGATCTTGGATAGAAAAGAGAAACAGCTCAGGAACAAAACCATTCCTTTGGTGATGGTCCAGTGGATCAAGAGAAGAAGCTACGTGGGAGTTAGAGGAGAAACTGGAACATGAGTGGCCTCATCTGTTTGAGTAGATGTTGCATTTGTTTCCAGTAGCTAGCTTGCTTGTTGTCGTTGTTTGTTCCAATTATCTTGAACTCTTGGTTAGTAGCCTCTCGTTGTGTGTTGGAGAGCTGCTGTTTGTTTTGTACGTAGGGGGATTCTTCCAATGTTTGTTTGGATGAGGTTTTGGTTCAGATATGGAGTTGTTATTTGATTTCGAGGATGAAATCTTGGGGAGGAAATGTGAGACCCGAAGGTTTATTGGACTAATTGAGTTAATTAATCGGGTTTAGCATAGACTAGATTTGGGATGGACCAGCTTTGAGCTGGTACGCTTGGTGAAGCAATCGGTCAGTATAAGTCTTCGAACAGCTCTGGAGTGTTGCAGAACTTCCGTGGAAAATGATTAGATCTGAGTGCTGGTCAATACTGGTTGGTTGTATTCAGATTCGGTAGTGAAATCTGGTGGTCGCACGCTATTTTTTTTGGTTACGGGTGTTGGAGGTTCTACGCGGGTAGTGATGCGACATCGTTTTGGGAGAAACCAGATTTGAGTTGCGAGTGTTGTTAGTGATACATGGACACGTCCGGTTCGTAGCACGGTTCGTAGTTATGGGGTAGACCGGCACGGTTCAGGGATTTCAGAATTTGACTGGTATATGTGTGTGAGGCTCTCTGCTCACAATTAACGCTAATCTCGATCAGTGGGTTATTAATTTAAACTAAACAAGTTTATTAAATCTAATCTGGTTCGTATATAAGAGAATAAAATTTTCAGCAGAAGCGTAGTTTCGACCAGCAGAAGCTTAAAGGAGAATTCAGCTTGTATTGTAAACTTTATTCATATGAAAACACATCATTGTTCTCGGCAGGTACAAGCTAAGTTTCCTAGTACATGCTGGATTCTTATATACAAAATCAGACTTGAGCAACCTAAGACCAACTACGCAAAACAGGGACTCTCAGCTGGTGTCAAGTATTCTTGCTGCTGGCCCTTCGTCTAAGTAGTTATCTTTCGCTACCCATGTTTACTCCCACTAGTTTCTTCCTCCTGTTGTCATGCCCACATACAAAACAAAACAACAGCCGGATAAACTCCGGTGAGAATCATCTCAGTATAATCAGCAGGTACACATAATATCAATAAAGCAAATAACAGTGTATCAACTGTAATAAAATGCAATGCAATGAAATGATTCTAGTTCCCTTCTTCGATTTCAGAATTGATTCCATTTCAGTTTGATGCCATCAAGATTCGTATCCGATCTTGACATGAATATTCATATATCGAAACCATCTCCGGCTTCGAAAATCAGGCCAACTCAGTCCTGAGCATTAGAATCAATTCAATTCTCTTCAATATGCAAACTCATGCAAATATAAAAGATCCACTACCTGTGATGGATCGACACAGATACCATTCAAGTTCTAAATCAAGAACAGTTCTAAATCAAGAACAGTAATCAAATATGTGTGTGGTTTCAGCGGGATACTCAAGAAATATCATTCTCGAGTAATCTAATCCCTGACTCTTCTGTCAAATTATACCTTCGCTGTTCTCTGTTTCACAGTACTTCACTCCAACTTCCTGATAACGTCACAATACAATATCTGTAATCAAGGTATTCTCAATCTGTCGAATTCACTCTTATTTATAGACAACGATCTCTGTGGTTCTGCAGCATTTCCAACGTGTTCAATTCGAATTCCACGTGTCACGTTGAGTATTCAAACAGGATATACTCCCACCGCTTCGAAAGTGGATAACGATAAACAGATTCCTAAACTGCTGTTTCCCTTTCTCTGTCGCTGTTCGAAACAATCATATGTCATTCCCTCGACTGGACTTAACGTTCTCTTGTTATTAGGCAGACGCAACGCTCAGTCGCAGCATATTTCTTTCTTGTTATAACCAGACGCAACAAGAATCCAGTCGCAACGATATCCAGTCGCAACAAGACTCCAGTCGCAACGATATCCAGTCGCAACGATATCCAGTCACAACACTTCGAAAATCAAAACGATGTCGTTACAATTAATTCCAACGACGTCGTAACATGTCATCAGCTGGTACTACCTTTATCTAAAAGAAACCAACAGCTGGTCGCTCTCCTATTCCAACTACTGATTCTATTCAAAACGATATCGTATCGAGAGTTCCTGTTTCATAATCGAAACGGTGTCGCATTGTTCCCTCGACTGAGTAACCAGCAGATACAACAAACCATCAACTTATTTCCAATTCCTCGCCTGGTCGCTAATTCATGCAAAACGACATCGTATCGAGGGTCCTAGTCATAAGTCAAAACGATGTCGCATTATTTTCTCAGCTGGAACCAATTTCCACCTCGACTGGTTTGCGTTTATTACCAAAACGACGACGTCGCACCTACGTCATCATCAACTAGCCGATACATCAATAACCAGCAGGTACATAAACTAGCAGATGCGTAAGGAACTATCGCTGCTGATTCCTCGTGTATTAATCAACACGTGGCGCTTCCTCGTTGATCCGTGTATTCGCGCGTCTGCCTCCAGCTGAAATCAACAATAACGCTTCAACTGAATTTCAAAATTCAACCAGTCGCGAGCTACAGTAACCTGCTGCTGAATTTATCAAATCGCTTCGCCTGGTTACTTCATCTGATTCTCATACTTAGCGCAATTTAACGATACACAGTTCCTTAATCACCCAACACTTCCAGAAGAAATCCGAGCTCATATTCAAGCTTCATCAAATTCTTAAATGTCGAACTTACTAAACTAATCCTCTTCTTAATGATTTAGGGCATTACATTTCTCCCCCTCTAAGATTCGAGTTCGTCCTCGAACTCATCAGTAGTCGCTATATGCATATAGGAATCATGCAGTAACAAAACTTTGTATCAATGAACACATAAGCAGAAAAATTGCACAATTAGCAGTTACCTAAATAACATCATCAGGAGCTGCTTGTGCTTGTTCTTCAGTCAAAGCAAACACTCTTGCTTGCTGTTTTGGAGGTTGACTTACTGTTTGGCTTCATCCTTGTCTACCCTGCTACTGATTCTGGGGTTGAAATGAAGATACAGAGGTGGCTTTCCTTGCTGGAATTGGCACTGTTCTCGCTGTTCCCGGATTCTGTGTATTCCCAGAATCACGTTGAGGACAAACTCGTGCAAAATGTCCCGGTTGATTGCAATTACGGCAAAGACCAGACACTCCTTTACATTGTTCTGTAGCATGTCTGCCTCCACACTTGGTACAGTAATCAGCAAAATTCTGTCCAGCTCCCAGCTGTTTGAATTCAGTTGAGCTGGAGGAGCCACTGGTACCTAAACGTTTAAATTGTTTCTCCATTCCTGTAAAGAAATTTTTCTTTCCACTACTACTGTTTCCAGCATCAAATCGAGGGGGTGGTGGAATCTGTGGGTTCTCATGTGCTGCTTTGGCTGCTGCTGGCACAGATTGTTCTCTTCGCTGCCTTAGCAATCCAGCTTCTGCTCCTTTTGCTCGATTCAACGCATCGGCAAAAGTATTTGGTCGACCAGTGTTCACCAAAGTAAACACGTCAGGATTCAGACCATTGATAAACTGGTCAGCTTGTGCTTCATCGCTGATAGCAACATGTGGAGCAAATTTAAGCAAGCTGGTAAATTTAGCAACATATTCTTCAATAGTCAATGGCCCCTGTCTCAGGTTTGCAAATTCTGCCCCTTTATCCTTCCGATACGAAACGGGGAAAAATCGTTGATAGAAAGCTGTTCGAAATACTTCCCAAGTAATCACAGTACCCTGATTCTCAAGCGCTTTCTTGGTTGCTATCCACCAACTCTTACCCAGCCCATGCAACTGGTGAACTATCAGTTTCACCCGACGATCATCGGTATATTCAAGTGCTTCAAATAATTTCTCAATATCTTCCAACCAGTTCTCACATTCTATCGCATTTTCTGTTCCTGCCAACGTTGGTGGTTTAAAAGACTGAAACCGTTTCAACAAAGTTTCCATCGGAGTAGCAGCTGCATTCCACATATCAGTAGATGTACTACCCTGCTCTGTCTGTCTGTTAGTTGTTCTTCGAGGAGGCATATCTATAAATCAAACAGACTTGGTCATCATTTCTCATCAATCAATAACAAGTCAATCTCAGTCCCTCCTCTGATTAGCATACATGAATGTACTGCTGCTCAAGAGATCGAGTTCTGATTCATACTTCGCTCAATACATGCTATTAATCACTTCCAGAGCATGTAATTCTCATAACTCTTCGGTATATTCTTACCATTTATTCACTATAATCATGTGATATAAATTCAAAAGCAGTAAGACATATACCACACAAGCATGCAATCAATTAATCACTCAGGAAGAACTCGATCTACCCCCACTCATCTGAGGCTCTATGCTCGCAATTAACGCTAATCTCGATCAGTGGGTTATTAATTTAAACTAAACAAGTTTATTAAATCTAATCTGGTTCATATATAAGAGAATAAAATTTTCAGCAGAAGCGTAGTTTCGACCAGCAGAAGCTTAAAGGAGAATTCAGCTTGTATTGTAAAATTTATTCATATGAAAACACATCATTGTTCTCGGCAGGTACAAGCTAAGTTTCCTAGTACATGCTGGATTCTTATATACAAAATCAGACTTGACCAACCTAAGACCAACTACGCAAAACAGGTGTTAGGATAAAATTTATTAGTTTTGGTGATAACAAAAATAAGACAAGATGATATTGGACAATTAGTTGTCGCATTCTACAGGAGTATATTTACCAGTGGTATTTCAGCAGTTGGGGTATTCGAGAGAAATCAGCAGATAGTATGCGATCAGCAGATGAACGGTTTGAGATATTCAGCAGATACTTTCTTTAGCAATCAGCAGGAACATAAGTGTTAGCGTGTTTTTGCTAAGGAGTACTAAACGACAGCGTTCAAGTAAGTTGGAACGACGTCGTTGGGATGCACAGTTACTTATCAGCAGATACTATCTTGAATTGATAATCAGCAGATACATTCTTGAAGAGATCAGCAGTTGCTTTGTATATTTCGTTGAAGAATGCGAAACGACAGCGTTTGGATAAGTTGAAGCGACAGCGTATTGATTGGCTTAGTATTTCAGCAGATGGCTACAGTGAACTTCAACCAGCAGATGATGTTAACCAGCAGATGAATTTCAAAGATAATAAAACGGCGTCACTTGAATAAGTTGACACGACATCGTTTTATCGCTAAAGGAATCAGTCGATGGAAAAACACAAATGTATATCAGCAGATGAATTCTTTCAAGTGTTCTTCCAGTCGAAGCATTTTTGACAACGGTGATGAAGTTAGTGCTGGTTATCAAAGTTATTCCAGGCGCAAGCTCAAATTGATTCAAATTTGGAAAAGATTCGTAGGATCGTACAGTTGCCTGGAATTAAGGAGACAAGTTAGGTACTATTGGGTAAATAGTACAATGTACAGAGGCCGTTTCTCCATGCTTGCACAAATATGGAAAGAAGACAAATTGGCTCTGTCAGTGAACAATTTACCTTGTAGTGGAGCAGGAATTACGGTGTACGATTTTGGCAGCAATTCAAACGGGATTCATTTCCTTTGGAGAATTAAATGACCGTTGCAATCGGAGCCTATATATATCAGCAGCAGTGTTGAAGAAAAACACACTTTGCTATCTATCTATTGCGGTCACGCTGCCAAACTATCTTCTCGAGCTATACTCTGTTGAAATCTCCAAAAAGCTCAAAGACTCGAAGAACCTAATAGTTGATCTTCATTGAAATACCTTCGAGTCAATCTTCTGGTTACTTTGTTGTAATCGAGTTTCATTGTTGAAACCAGAAGATTTTTACCGTCTCAAATACGTGTTTTCATTGTTGTATTTGATTGAGTCTGTAACGAACTGTCTTTGTAAAGAAGTTCGAAAAACTATCAAGTGTTGTAAACCAGCAGCGAAGTCTGCGTGAAGTGTTGTGAAGTGCTAGGAGTTCTCATAGCTGTGGGCTTTGGGATCGGGTGTTTGTAGACTGCCTACTTGCATCAAATCTTCTAGTGATACCTTCCGAGGAGGAAGAAGGTGAGACGTAGGACATTGAAGTCCGAACTTCCAGAAACAAATTCCTGACTCAATCTTTTACATACAACATTTATTTATTATTGCTTGTTATTCACTGTTCACAAACCAATCGGCCTTTTTCCGCACAAATATTGTTGGCTGAGAAGTTTGCATAAAACTGAGATCCAAAACATTTTAAAAGAGTT
The DNA here is from genome assembly GCA_001598015.1 of Dorcoceras hygrometricum. NCBI lineage: Eukaryota > Viridiplantae > Streptophyta > Magnoliopsida > Lamiales > Gesneriaceae > Dorcoceras > Dorcoceras hygrometricum. Next base: position 181,401 of record KQ995662.1, read on the forward strand.
TTGAAATAAAAAAATCGAAGGAGTTCATTCAACCCCCCCTTCTGAACTCCTATTTGCTTAGTGATCCTATTTCTGGGACCATCAAGTGGTATCAGAGCAGGAAATCTCAGTTATTGAACAGTTATCTTTGTGCTTTACATCATA
>KQ995662.1:215461-235835 GCA_001598015.1 Dorcoceras hygrometricum
TAAACCCATTTATCTAAAACACTTCTAGTACTCTGGCCAGAGATTTATACAATATTATCCCCTCAGATAGCATAGGATATCCACGCATGTCTGCGAGCGGTGAATCCTCGACAACGATGCATCGACTCCTACATGCATCGGGGTCTCACCCAATTCCGACGCCTGGTGACCCCAAGAGAGTCGGCAAACGGGTCAAAGTGAGACGCCTATCATGTAGAGTCTCAATGACGTTTCGAGTCGTGAGGACTAATCAGTACAACCAAGACCTCGGACTTATCCACTCGACAAATGGTAACCACTTGGAAAGTCCGAACGAGGGTAGTTCGATAGATCACCAGGTCACTATGTATCTGCATGCTCAGAACATCACAATGTTCCCTACCAATGAAACATGGTACTTCGCATCGCAGATACTAGTCTCGAACTCGGGCGGCCTTATCCTCATTTTGACGGCCCAATCGACTAGGAACATGTTCAGAATACACAGCGACTATTAAATGTGTTTCATGATAGCCGTCATACCCACTATCACATCCAACATACGCTTCAGTGCATTCTAGGTCTTTACTCAACGCAATTGTAAATCATTACACACATAATGAAATTAAAGAACGCCATATAATAAAATGCGAATATCATATATAAAGACTGTTTGTACAAGAGTCTATAAAACCCACACGCCACAAGTTGGCTAGTTGGGCATCTACTCTAACAGTGACTCCATGCACGAACAAGCAGCAGTCGTCAAAAAGTTATTTCAGGAAGCATGCCAAGAGGGTCGCTCTATGGATGATGTCCAGACTCTACGCTTCAACGAATTCCGCAAGAATATTTTAGCTCAAAATGCTTCTATCTTTGTCGGATTGGCGGATGTTCGTAAAGAAGTGCAGGAAGTCCAAAGTGGACATTATGGCCTCGCGCTTAAATGACATTCAAAAGGATGCTGAGGCCACCGAGGAAGCCCTTTCCCACCTACTTTTTGAATTCCAAAGTCAAGCACAAGAAAATCAGAATATTCTTCATGCCCAACTGAGCGAACTTGTTGATTATATCCATCGGGGCAGTGCTGACAAAAAGGGGGAAAGTGGCAGCCGAAGACTCCAACAGCCCTCGAATGTTCAAATGAGTGCCAGTGCTGAGAGGACTCCGACATTTGCGCAAAGAGTTGAAATGGCTCATAGACATATTGTTCATACAGTGCTGGATGCTGATGCTAACAGAGAATTACTTGAGAGACAAGCAGCAGCGGAGCGTGATAGAGAAAGAAGAAGAAGGGAGGCGAGGATGTTGAAAAGGAGAAGAAGAGATTAGATTAGCTTTTCTGCTGAAAATCTTTGTACACATCTTTTGTACAATTTTTGTTGGTTAATGAAATTTGCATTCCAGCAGATAGTGTGCAATTTCTTTTTGCATATCTTTTGTCTCGGCTGCTGAAGTTTTGTCATCACCAAAAATGGGGAAATTGTTAGGATAAAATTTATTAGTTTTGGTGATAACAAAAATAAGACAAGATGATATTGGACAATTAGTTGTCGCATTCTACAGGAGTATATTTACCAGTGGTATTTCAGCAGTTGGGGTATTCGAGAGAAATCAGCAGATAGTATGCGATCAGCAGATGAACGGTTTGAGATATTCAGCAGATACTTTCTTTAGCAATCAGCAGGAACATAAGTGTTAGCGTGTTTTTGCTAAGGAGTACTAAACGACAGGGTTCAAGTAAGTTGGAACGACGTCATTGGGATGCACAGTTACTTATCAGCAGATACTATCTTGAAGTGATAATCAGCAGATACATTCTTGAAGAGATCAGCAGTTGCTTTGTATATTTCATTGAAGAATGCGAAACGACAGCGTTTGGATAAGTTGAAGCGACAGCGTATTGATTGGCTTAGTATTTCAGCAGATGGCTACAGTGAACTTCAACCAGCAGATGATGTTAACCAGCAGATGCATTTCAAAGATAATAAAACGGCGTCACTTGAATAAGTTGACACGACATCGTTTTATCGCTAAAGGAATCAGTCGATGGAAAAACACAAATGTATATCAGCAGATGAATTCTTTCAAGTGTTCTTCCAGTCGAAGCATTTTTTACAACGGTGATGAATTTAGTGCTGGTTATCAAAGTTATTCCAGGCTGAAGCTCAAATTGATTCAAATACGATCGTTCACTCATTTGGAAAAGATTCGTAGGATCGTACAGTTGCTTGGAATTAAGGAGACAAGTTAGGTACTATTTTGGGTAAATAGTACAATGTACAGAGGTCGTTTCTCCATGCTTGCACAAATATGGAAAGAAAACAAATTGGCTCTGTCAGTGAACAATTTACCTTGTAGTGGAGCAGGAATTACGTTGTACGATTTTGGCAGCAATTCAAACGGGATTCATTTCCTTTGGAGAATTAAATGACCGTTGCAATCGGAGCCTATATATATCAGCAGCAGTGTTGAAGAAAAACACACTTCTTTATCTATCTATTGCGGTCACGCTGCCAAACTATCTTCTCGAGCTATACTCTGTTGAAATCTCCAAAAAGCTCAAAGACTCGAAGAACCTAATAGTTGATCTTCATTGAAATACCTTCGAGTCAATCTTCTGGTTACTTTGTTGTAATCGAGTTTCATTGTTGAAACCAGAAGAATTTTTACAGTCTCTAAATACGTGTTTTCATTGTCATATTTGATTGAGTCTGTAACGAACTGTCTTTGTAAAGAAGTTCGAAAAACTATCAAGTGTTGTAAACCAGCAGCGAAGTCTGCGTGAAGTGTTGTGAAGTGCTAGGAGTTCTCATAGCTGTTAGCTTTGGGATCGGGTGCTTGTAGATTGTCTACTTGTATCAAAGTCTTCTAGTGATACCTTCCGAGGAGGAAGAAGGGGAGACGTAGGACATTGAAGTCCGAACTTCCAGAAACAAATTCCTGACTCTATCTTTTACTTACAGCATTTATTTATTGTTGCGCATTATTCACTGTTCACAAACCAATCGGCGTTTTTCCGCACATATATTGTTGGCTGAGAAGTTTGCATAAAACTGAGATCCAAACATTTTAAAAGAGTTTTGAAATAGAAAAATCGAAGGAGTTCATTCAACCCCCCCCCCCCTTCTGAACTCCTATTTACTTAGTGATCCTATTTCTGGTACCATCAACAGGGACTCTCAGCTGGTGTCAAATCTTCTTGCTGCTGGCCCTTCGTCTAAGTAGTTATCTTTCGCTACCCATGTTTACTCCCACTAGTTTCTTCCTCCTGTTGTCATGCCCACATACAAAACAAAACAACAGCCGGATAAACTCCGGTGAGAATCATCTCAGTATAATCAGCAGGTACACATAATATCAATAAAGCAAATAACAGTGTATCAACTGTAATAAAATGCAATGCAATGAAATGATTCTAGTTCCCTTCTTCGATCTCAGAATTGATTCCATTTCAGTTCGATGCCATCAAGATTCGTATCCAATCTTGACATGAATATTCATCTATCGAAACCATCTCCGGCTTTGAAATCAGGCCAACTCAGTCCTGGGCATTAGAATCAATTCAATTCTCTTCAATATGCAAACACATGCAAATATAAAAGATCCACTACCTGTGATGGATCGACACAGATACCATTCAAGTTCTAAATCAAGAACAGTTCTAAATCAAGAACAGTAATCAAATATGTGTGTGATTTCAGCGGGATACTCAAGAAATATCATTCTCGAGTAATCTAATCCCTGACTCTTCTGTCAAATTATACATTCGCTGTTCTCTGTTTCACAGTACTTCACTCCAACTTCCTGAGAACGTCACAATACAATATCTGTAATCAAGGTATTCTCAATCTGTCGAATTCACTCTTATTTATAGACAACGATCTCTGTGGTTCTGCAGCATTTCCAACGTGTTCAATTAGAATTCCATGTGTCACGCTGAGTATTCAAACAGGATATACTCCCATCGCTTCGAAAGTGGATAACGATAAACAGATTCCTCAACTGCTGTTTCCCTTCCTCTGTCTCTGTTCGAAACAATCATATGTCATTCCCTCGACTGGACTTAACGTTCTCTTGTTATTAGGCAGACGCAACGCTCAGTCGCAGCATATTTCTTTCTTGTTATAACCAGACGCAACAAGAATCCAGTCGCAACGATATCCAGTCGCAACAAGACTCCAGTCGCAACGATATCTAGTCACAACGATATCCAGTCGCAACGATATCCAGTCGCAACACTTCGAAAATCAAAACGATGTCGTTACAATTAATTCCAATGACGTCGTAACATGTCATCAGCTGGTACTACCTTTATCTAAAAGAAACCAACAGCTGGTCGCTCTCCTATTCCAACGACTGATTCTATTCAAAACGATATCGTATCGAGAGTTCCTGTTTCATAATCGAAACGGTGTCGCATTGTTCCCTCGACTGAGTAACCAGCAGATACAACAAACCATCAACTGATTTCCAATTCCTTGCCTGGTCGCTAATTCATGCAAAACGACATCGTATCGAGGGTCCTAGTCATAAGTCAAAACGATGTCGCATTATTTTCTCAGCTGGAACCAATTTCCACCTCGACTGGTTTGCGTTTATTACCAAAACGACGACGTCGAACCTACGTCATCATCAACCAGCCGATAGATCAATAACCAGCAGGTACATAAACCAGCAGATGCGTAAGGAACTCTCGCTGCTGATTCCTCGTGTATTAATCAACACGTGGCGCTTCCTCATTGATCCGTGTATTCGCGCGTCTGCTTCCAGCTGAAATCAACAATAACGCTTCAACTGAATTTCAAAATTCAACCAGTCGCGAGCTACAGTAACCTGCTGCTGAATTTATCAAATCGCTTCGCCTGGTTACTTCGTCTGATTCTCATACTTAGCGCGATTTAACGATACACAGTTCCTTAATCACCCAACACTTCCAGAAGAAATCCGAGCTCATATTCAAGCTTCATCAAATTCTTAAATGTCGAACTTACTAAACTAATCCTCTTCTTAATGATTTTGGGCATTACATTTCTCCCCCTCTAAGATTCGAGTTCGTCCTCGAACTCATCAGTAGTCGCTATATGCATATAGGAATCATGCAGTAACAAAACTTCGTATCAATGAACACATAAGCAGAAAAATTTCACAATTAGCAGTTACCTAAATAACATCATCAGGAGCTGCTTGTGCTTGTTCTTCATTCAAAGCAAACACTCTTGCTTGCTGTTTTGGAGGTTGACTTACTGTTTGGCTTCCTCCTTGTCTACCCTGCTGCTGATTCTGGGGTTGAAATGAAGATACAGAGGTGGCTTGCCTTGCTGGCATTGGCACTGTTCTCGCTGTTCCCGGATTCTGTGTATTCCCAGAATCACGTTGAGGACAAACTCGTGCAAAATGTTCCGGTTGATTGCAATTACGGCAAAGACCAGAAACTCCTCTACATTGTTCTGTAGCATGTCTGCCTCCACACTTGGTACAGTAATCAGCAAAATTCTGTCCAGCTCCCAGCTGTTTGAATTCACTTGAGCTGGAGGAGCCACTGGTACCTGAACGTTTAAATTGTTTCTCTATTCCTGTAAAGAAATTTTTCTTTCCACTACTACTGTTTCCAGCATCAAATCGAGGGGGTGGTGGAATCTGTGGGTTCTCATGTGCTGCTTTGGCTGCTGCTGGCACAGATTGTTCTCTTCGCTGCCTTAGCAATCCAGCTTCTGCTCCTTTTGCTCGATTCAACGCATCGGCAAAAGTATTTGTTCGACCAGTGTTCACCAAAGTAAACACGTCAGGATTCATACCATTGATAAACTGGTCAGCTTGTGCTTCATCGCTGATAGCAACATGTGGCGCAAATTTAAGCAAGCTGGTAAATTTAGCAACATATTCTTCAATAGTCAATGGCCCCTGTCTCAGGTTTGCAAATTCTGCCCCTTTATCCTTCCGATACGAAACGGGGAAAATCGTTGATAGAAAGCTGTTCGAAATACTTCCCAAGTAATCACAGTACCCTGATTCTCAAGCGCTTTCTTGGTTGCTATCCACCAACTCTTACCCAACCCATGCAACTGGTGAACTATCAGTTTCACCCGACGATCATCGGTATATTCAAGTGCTTCAAATAATTGCTCAATATCTTCCAACCAGTTCTCACATTCTATCGCATTTTCTGTTCCTGCCAACGTTGGTGGTTTAAAAGACTGAAACCGTTTCAACAAAGTTTCCATCGGAGTAGCAGCTGCATTCCACATATCAGTAGATGTACTACCCTGCTCTGTCTATCTGTTAGTTGTTCTTCGAGGAGGCATATCTATAAATCAAACAGACTTGGTCATCATTTCTCATCAATCAATAACAAGTCAATCTCAGTCCCTCCTCTGATTAGCATACATGAATGTACTTCTGCTCAAGAGATCGAGTTCTGATTCATACTTCGCTCAATACATGCTATTAATCACTTCCAGAGCATGTAATTCTCATAACTCTTCGGTATATTCTTACCATTTATTCACTATAATCATGTGATATAAATTCAAAAGCAGTAAGACATATACCACACAAGCATGCAATCAATTAATCACTCAGGAAGAACTCGATCTACCCCCACTCATCTAATTCAATAATCTTAATGATGTAGTAGGCTCTGATACAACCTGTTGTGAGGCTCTCTGCTCACAATTAACGCTAATCTCGATCAGTGGGTTATTAATTTAAACTAAACAAGTTTATTAAATCTAATCTGGTTCGTATATAAGAGAATAAAATTTTCAGCAGAAGCGTAGTTTCGACCAGCAGAAGCTTAAAGGAGAATTCAGCTTGTATTGTAAACTTTATTCATATGAAAACACATCATTGTTCTCGGCAGGTACAAGCTAAGTTTCCTAGTACATGCTGGATTCTTATATACAAAATCAGACTTGAGCAACCTAAGACCAACTACGCAAAACAGGGACTCTCAGCTGGTGTCAAATCTTCTTGCTGCTGGCCCTTCGTCTAAGTAGTTATCTTTCGCTACCCATGTTTACTCCCACTAGTTTCTTCCTCCTGTTTTCATGCCCACATACAAAACAAAACAACAGTCGGATAAACTCCGGTGAGAATCATCTCAGTATAATCAGCAGGTACACATAATATCAATAAAGCAAATAATAGTGTATCAACTGTAATAAAATGCAATGCAAAGAAATGATTCTAGTTCCCTTCTTCGATCTCAGAATTGATTCCATTTCAGTTCGATCCCATCAAGATTCGTATCCGATCTTGACATGAATATTCATCTATCGAAACCATCTCCGGCTTCGAAAATCAGGCCAACTCAGTCCTGGGCATTAGAATCAATTCAATTCTCTTCAATATGCAAACTCATGCAAATATAAAAGATCCACTACCTGTGATGGATCGACACAGATACCATTCAAGTTCTAAATCAAGAACAGTTCTAAATCAAGAACAGTAATCAAATATGTGTGTGATTTCAGCGGGATACTCAAGAAATATCATTCTCGAGTAATCTAATCCCTGACTCTTCTGTCAAATTATACCTTCGCTGTTCTCTGTTTCACAGTACTTCACTCCAACTTCCTGAGAACGTCACAATACAATATATGTAATCAAGGTATTCTCAATCTGTCGAATTCACTCTTATTTATAGACAACGATCTCTGTGGTTCTGCAGCATTTCCAACGTGTTCAATTCGAATTCCACGTGTCACGCTGAGTATTCAAACAGGATATACTCCCACCGCTTCGAAAGTGGATAACGATAAACAGATTCCTCAACTGCTGTTTCCCTTCCTCTGTCGCTGTTCGAAACAATCATATGTCATTCCCTCGACTGGACTTAACGTTCTCTTGTTATTAGGCAGACTCAACGCTCAGTCGCAGCATATTTCTTTCTTGTTATAACCAGACGCAACAAGAATCCAGTCGCAACGATATCCAGTCGCAACAAGACTCCAGTCGCAACGATATCCAGTCGCAACACTTCGAAAATCAAAACGATGTCGTTACAATTAATTCCAACGACGTCGTAACATGTCATCAGCTGGTACTACCTTTATCTAAACGAAACCAACAGCTGGTCGCTCTCCTATTCCAACGGCTGATTCTATTCAAAACGATATCGTATCGACAGTTCCTGTTTCATAATCGAAATGGTGTCGCATTGTTCCCTCGACTGAGTAACCAGCAGATACAACAAACCATCAACTGATTTCCAATTCCTCGCCTGGTCGCTAATTCATGCAAAACGACATCGTATCGAGGGTCCTAGTCATAACTCAAAACGATGTCGCATTATTTTCTCAGCTGGAACCAATTTCCACCTCGACTGGTTTGCGTTTATTACCAAAACGACGACGTCGCACCTACGTCATCATCAACCAGCCGATACCTCAATAACCAGCAAGTACATAAACCAGCAGATGCGTAAGGAACTCTCGCTGCTGATTCCTCGTGTATTAATAAACACGTGGCGCTTCCTCATTGATCCGTGTATTCGCGCGTCTGCTTCCAGCTGAAATCAACACTAACGCTTAAACTGAATTTCAAAATTCAACCAGTCGCGAGCTATAGTAACCTGCTGCTGAATTTATCAAATCGCTTCTCCTGGTTACTTCGTCTGATTCTCATACTTAGCGCGATTTAACGATACACAGTTCCTTAGTCACCCAACATTTCCAGAAGAAATCCGAGCTCATATTCAAGCTTCATCAAATTCTTAAATGTCGAACTTACTAAACTAATCCTCTTCTTAATGATTTCGGGCATTACAATGTGCGTCAGATCTGGGTGCGATGCGACGATGTTTTGGTGATGCTACTGTGAACACTATGCGATGCCGTTTAGAGATAGCAGATTTGGCTAGGGGGATGACGTGTCCTAGTTGAGTGAGCGAACCTCTGAGCGACGTCGTCTGGATGAGTTCCAAATCTGTTTTGGTGTAGAGTCCAGATCTGGAGTGGTACTCAGATCTGAGTTGGGATAAGCTTTGGACCTTAAGTTGTCGGTGGCTATTGTTCCTCATATTTCGACAGATTTGAGTTATTAATAGAGGACTTTGACCATTCGATCGAGATACCTTTCCCAACACTTAGAAATATTTCCCGTAACCTTATCCTGTCATGATACCCTAGTTACTGTTCACCGAACCTTATCTTCTCCGACTGCCGGCGGTAGATAGCTCTGAAGGACGCAAGAGTGGTAGCGCTGTACTCCACATGCCAAGACCGTTCTTCCTATACCTCTTTCGCAGGCTTTGGGTTAGCTCGAAGAGGATCACGAAGGAAGTTTCCTTGTGTAGTCTGTTAGCATTTGGGCCATTTGAGTTCTGCCGTTCAGGTAGCTCGTTGGGTTTCAGATCTGGTTGCTCGGGACCGCTATCGTGGTAATTGTAGCTCAGAACTAAGGTACGGATGTGAGAATGTTTTACAGCATTGGATTTGGCATGGATTTTTATGTGTGCTGCTGCGTATGCTCCTGTGTTGTTATTTTCTGTTGCGTTGATTGTTGCAAGCTGTTACATTGCATACACTCATTATTCATGTTGAGCTCAGATCTTGCTAACCTTTCCTCGTTGTGTTGATCCGTGCATACCAGGATGCTTGTGTTGGAGGCCGAGCGGGTAACTCCCGTGTCCCTCATCTCCCTGCTGGGATCTGTTAGCCGCTATGAGCCGAGTGGATAGCTCCCACATCTCATGAGCTGGGCAACAGCAGGTTGAGTGAATTGTTGTGCATCTGGTACTGTGTGTTGAGACGAGTGGGTAGCTCCCATATACTCACACACATCGTGGCCACTATCTTTCAGTTGATCTATATCATTGTTGAGATGTATTTTGAGATTCTTTGGCTCCCTATATTCGGTTGTAGCCTTGTTCTCATGCATAGCATCTGCATATTATCTGTTGCTATCTAACTGATGTTTTTCAGTTGCTTTGCGGACTGGGGTTTGACCCCATGTCCCTATGGGGCTGGTTGTCTTGTTTGCCTGTGTGTGTTTTCAGGTTATCATGGTTTCTCAACTGGTTGAGGAGTTGATCCAGCTGGTAGTGCCCCGGGAGGTGGTTAGAGTGTCCCAGTTATATATACTAGATACATTTTATAGTGTATTGTATCTATGTTGAGCGAGAGACTCACCTGTTTATATAATTGGGAGCCACTTTGTGCCTGTATGTTAGTTGTGTTGTATGAGTTGTAGTTGGTTTTCGAGCGTTGTAAAACCAATATTTTGAATATCATTGTATTTTAACTTATGTCTTCTAAGTCAGGCCAAAGCGAAAAATTTTAGCTACTATTTTAATTGCTTCCGCTATTGTTTTGCGTGGTTTATCTCTGTGTTGTGCACGAGGTCTGACAATCCCCATGGGATCAAAATAGCCAGAAACTCTATAAAATTTCAGGACGAAAACATATCAAGTTTCGGGACTTCACCACCTATAAGGTAGGTTTAAGACTTTCGCATGAGACAATCTTGAGTGTCTAATCCGCTCTCAAGTACCCTCACCAAGCATTACATTGCTATCGACATAGCACACACCAATAATAAGGCAAAACAAGACGAAGAAAAAGGAAAATACATTATTAAAGCACTCTAAACAAGCTTTAGAGTATACGATAAGTGGCCCATGACGTAAATCTCCAATTGTAGGAATTTTTATGTCAGATTTGGTAAATACACTAGTTTTTGAAGTTTTTCATGAGAATTTGCACGCGCTGGGGAATCTCTCCAGCACTTCAAAAGGTTGACAAATCTAATATGATCATTTCTTTCAGAATCATATAATTTCTAGTTCTATGGGTAGTTCATGGTCAGGGATCGTTCTCAGATCTAAATCGTTCATCTTGGATAGGCACATCTCAGATTCTTCGTCTTCACTAGAGTCCGCTAGCGAAGGCAGGCACGGGGTAAGGTTTTCGAGATTACCAGATGGTGGTGTGTGGCACTACCCTGATTAGCCACTAGTATAAAAAGAACTTTACCACGTGGAGCACACCAAGTCAAAATTTTCATATACAAACATATTTATATAAACAAAGGAAAATAAAAGAATAAAAAATAAAAAATAAAAAATAAAACTAAAAAAAGAAAATACAATTGAGAAAATCATAGAAGGACGGTTCTCTTCCTTCACCAGCATCTCACCGTCCCTCCATCACACCACCACCGAAATCCTCCAACCGCAACCACAATTGCCGATATCGTACCCCTTCACCGTCGCCTTCGGCCTCCTCGCTGCCACCCCACGGCCAAGAGGAACCCTTCCACTGCCACCATTGTTGCCAAAACAATGGCCACCATCGTCGACGAGTGTTCCTTTCATTGCGGCCTCCTGACTCCTCACCTCCACCTCACGGCCGCGAAGAACACTTCCACCGCTACATCTCGTGGTCCTAATATCCACAAGTATACATCAAGCGTGGCGCAGAATCTTTCTCCCGGGGCAGCTCCATCACCACACCTCCATGACTCCCATCAAACCACAACACCACTGCTCTGTCGCCTACCGCAACTAGCCGTCTGACATCCCATGACTATGAGACCTCGATTAATCGAGTTAATTAGTGGCTTAATCAGTGTAGATTAACAGTTGATTAGTTCAGATTATTCAACCTAGGAATTTTGATCCTCGAACGCAAGATGATCTCATATTTCGTCCTAAACCTTTTAGTGTAAGCTGTTGTGGGTTGCAGCTTAAGCCTGCGCTGGCGAGAGCTGCCTATGTGGCCTGTGCTGATCTTAGACATTGAAGAAGATTGGATTCGGAGATTTGGATAAGTTCGCAAGGTACTGGATGTATCAGCTTAGTGGTAAGCTGGTACGGTTCAGCTTAGGGGTTCGAGTTAAAGATCCAGATTAGAGGTAAGATGGTGGGTTATGCAAGCTGGTCCGTCATATCGTAGCATGAGCTGTTCATAGCAGACCATATTAGGCACAAATGGTCAGGTAAGGACTGTGCGGAGTTCGTGAGCTGGTAGCAGCTTAGGAGTATCATTCAACAAGGAGCAGCAGGCGTCAGCTGATCTGATATCGTGAGTTGTTCCAGGTATTTGCGATGTGAACTGAAGAGCATAGCGAACATATTTGGGCTTCGAAAGGTTAATAGAGCATCCTAAGCTGATAAGTAGGATGCGAGTTGTTCGAAGTTCCTCCAAGCTGAGTAGTGTTGAGTATAGACAGTGCTGTTAGTGCGATCTGATCTGCCTTGGTGCGAGCTGGTGGTGTAGCAGCTCTGAGCTGTTATCAGTTGAGCAGCAACATGTAAGGTAGAATTAATCTTTAGGAATTTCGCAGCCTTCTGGGTTGAGTATTCATATTTGAGGATGTATGTTGTGCTGTCGGGTTTAGTCAGCTTAGGCGGAAACTATTGACGAAAGTTTTTGTTCTGCGTGAGCTGACCGATGCTTGAACTGGTCCGAAGCTGTGAGCTGTTGCTGCTGTATTTGTTGTGAGGTGTTTTGTTAGTCAAATCAGGCAGGAGTTGGCCTAGCTCTTCTGAGCTGATGGGGCGAAACCTGTGTACACAGGCTGGGCTGGTAGCATGAGCTGTCGCGGGTGTGATCTGTTGGTGTGCGCAAGCTGTTAGTGGAAGAATCCCCGTTGTTTGTCCAAGATGGTGTCAGCTTTGAGGTGTGAACTGAGCTGTTGAAGTGCATTCTGGTCTAGGTAGTGCGTACTGTTCTGGAGACCGTAAGCTGAGCTGGATGCTCTGTGCTGGTCAGAGTATGTAATCTGGCCTGATCTGTGAAGGTGTGATCTGCTAAGAGCCTGTGCTGCTGTGAGAGCGTGATCTGTTATGGTCGTGTGGTCTGTGTACGCGAGAACTGACCTGTGTTGTGCGTGATCTGGTTGGTCTGTGATCTGGGTATATGTGGCTTGTAATCCCTATGCTGGAAGCAAGATGTGATCTTGTGGCTCTGAGTAAAGCTGGATGTTGTGCGGGCTGTTGGCTGTGATCTGATCTATGTTGACGCGTGTTCTGGTGTTTGTGTATATCTAAGGTGGAGCAGTAGCGGTCTAAGATGTTCTGTAGGAACTCTAGATTAGACCGAGGGTTTGGCAGTATAAATAGCAGTCGTTGACCCGAGACTTAGTTATTTTTAGACCTCAGATATTTTAACACCTCTGGTGTGTTCAAGACGCTACCTCCCCCAAAACCCTCCTAGTTACTGTTATTTCGTACCTTCTTTTTCCGATTGCCGGAGTTACCTCAGATATTTTAACACCTCTGGTGTGTTCAAGACGCTACCTCCCCCAAAACCCTCCTAGTTACTGTTATTTCGTACCTTCTTTTTCCGATTGCCGGAGTTTGGTTGACCTGTTTTGGTCAAGAGAGGTATCGTTGGAAACCCCTTTCCAAACCCGTCAGTTCCCTATCAATATTATGGTCGGAGGCGATCGAAGGAGGAAGCACGAAGAGGTATAGTGCACGTTGTTCGTTGCTTCTCCCAGCTGTGTTGTTCATCCGTGCTGGTATTTGCGAGCTATTGCTGAGTGCTTGTAGAGCTACGATTGTTTTCCCTCAAGCTGTTAGCACTCTGATTGCTCCTAGCATAGCAGTGGAGGAGCTAGCCTGACCTGTTCTGTGCAGTGTTGGTGTATGCTCTGTGCTGTTGTGACCTTGGTGAGGTAGTTGGTAAGATCTGAGTAGGTACAGATTGAGCTTATACTTACAGCTTTGAGATTGGCATGGTAATATGTTTATGCGTGTTGTACATCTATGCCTTATGTTCTGTGTAGATATCTGAGCTGTTCTGTATACTGCCTGTTGATATCTGAGTTGTTTGAGCCTTGTCTATTGTTCTTGTTGCCGTGCTGTTATATTGGTGTATTATTGTATGTTGTTGCATGGGATTTGTTGGTTTTGCAAGCATACACATGATGTTGAGTCTGTAATGCATCTGCATAGTATATTGTGCTCCTCCCTTGTTATCTGTTGCTAGCAGTCCCGGTTGTTGAGTTGTTATTCATTGATAGACGCTCCCTGTTGTGAGCCTTCTTTGTTATCCTATGATGTCCTTGTGTTTTTAATCTGTAAGTACCAGGAAGCTTGCTGTTGGGTTTATTTGAGGCCGATCGACTAACTACCGTGCCCCTCATCTCCCTGTTGTTCTGGTTGTTTTGCCGCTATGGGCCGATTGGGTAGCTCCCATGACCCCATGAGCTTTTGCCCCAGCAGGTTGAGTAATTTGGTTTCTGCTTCTGGTGCAGTGTGTTGAGTCGAGTGGATAGCTACCACGCCCTCACATACTTCGTGGCATTACACCGTTGATTTCCAGCAGAGTCATTGTTTCTTTGGGCTCAATATTTTATTTCTGTTTTGTTCTCCAACTGTTGAGTTGTTCCTGTGAGCTTCGTATTCCTAGCTGTTGAGTTGTGCTTTGAGCGCCGATGATACATGATATATTACATGTTGTATCTGTTAGCTGTATTATCGTGCTCTTCGTACTGGGGTTTTGACCCCTTCTCTTTGGGGCAGTTTTGTGGTGTATTTCGGTTTTAGGTGTTTCAGCTAGCCCTGGTGACGCGTCAGCTGGTGGAGCCCCATAGGCGTGTATGCGTTCCCAGTTATGTATATTGTCCATGGAGTCATTACCAATGGATGCCCTGTATAGTTGTGTTTTAGGATTCAGTGTTGGTGTATTACTATATACATGTATTTTTTGGGAGCTTTGTTGTTATTTGTTTTATTATCTTCCACGCTAAACCAGTATTTTGAGAATTCGCGGTATTTTTAAGATGTATTTTCCCGTCAGGCCAAAAGAAAAAATTTTATCTACTTTTTCAGCTTTCGTGTTTCTGTGTTTACGTGCTTAATCTCTTATCTAGAGCACCGGGCCTGATATTTTGGTATCAGAGCTTAAACTGGGATAAGCTCGATTCTTTTTTATCACACTTGAGTCTAGGCACAATGATTGATCTCTTGTTGTGCTTGGTTGTGTGAACTACTTGCGTGTGTGCTTACCTTTGAGTGCCTCGTAGATGCCACCGAGGAGAAGAGGTAAAGCATGCAGGCAGGTAGTGAGTGATTCGGGAGCTTTGGTTAGCGACGAGGGAGAGGATGTCGCTCAACCTAGTGCTCCGGTGAGACGTTGTGAGAGGCAGTTTTCGGCCATTCTCACCTTTTCTAGTGCCATCTGAAGCGTCTTATTCCCAGCCTTCTCAAGTACTGTCTTCATCAGTTGTCAAGAGTTTCGGTCGAGAACAGCTTCTGTGGTCATTGTGGAGGCAAACATCGATCCCCTCAATGCGTTGGAGTGCGAGGAGTTTTCAATTGGTGTGGTCAGGTTGGACACTTTGCTAGAGTGTGTCCTTATGCCAGAGATCAGTGTTCAAATCTACTGCAGCGGGGTTCTAGTGGAAGTTCTTCGACACAACCGTTTTGGCGACGAATCAGTTTTCTTTGGGTACATTCGACTTGCTGTCATTGGAGGACTTAGGATTTAGGACTTAGACTTGGGGATACGACTTCTGAGCCGCCACTGAAGGTTGATGACCACCCCCGTTGTTCGAGATCTTCCCTGAGGTGTTTGCAGTTGAGGCTTCTTGGATTTTCCTCTGGGTTGAGAGATCGTTGGGTTTGTGCCAGGGATCGCTTGATGTTCTAGAGCTCCATTTCGTTTGGCGTCAGTCTTGTAAGGTGGAGAGAGTTGATTCAGTATCTTGATTGTGATGTTCAACGCTATCCTGGGTGAGAGAAGCTTATTACTGATGCTTTGTTGGGAAAGCCTAGCCAACGGAGCTAGTAGCGTGGAGTTTTTCAAGAGTCTTTGAGCATTTGCAAACTTCAAGATGGTGTTGCAGTCTGGTGTTGGTTTATTCAGAGTCTCCTCGTTTTGAGTTGAGCACCAGGTCATTGTGGGCATTAGAATCAAGCTGAGGATGGACCCGTATGTCTGCGAGTTGAAGTTGGAAGCCCACTCAAGTCACTATGATGTTTGTCTGTGGTCTTTGATGATCAGAGTGTGCAACGACAGTGTTAGGATCTATTTATCCTCTATATACTTTTTATTTTGATAATAATCGGCACTTAGAGGGTGTAACCAGATCGAATGATAAGACGTAGGATTTAGCAAGGCATTGAATCCGGGTTGCGATAACCAAACTGGTTCCATCTGGTTTTTGAAACCAGCTTGATACAAAGAAAGCGCTAAACATGCTGGTTCCAGCTGGATGCTGAAACCAGCTCGACACACAGCCGAACGATCTGGTTAACTTATCTTGAGCTGCAATAGCTCAGTGTTCTTGAATACTTGTGCATCGAGATACAGATTGATTAATGAACAAAATCATGCGGAAATAACTCAAACTGCATGCTAAAGTTCGAAAGCTCGATTAAACAGTTTTATGCGTTAAACCGATATGGAATGCGTATGAATGCAAGTATTGAAAATAGTAAAGAAATACGCTGAATTTGTTTATGGAAGTTCGGAGCTCAATCTCCTACATCTCCCCTTCTTTCGCAACGGGAAGGATCCACTAGAAGACTTTGATTACATCGACCCTCGCTGCAACCCAGTCCTACGACCCGCAGCCACAAGAACTCCTAGCCACACCACTGTACACCAGACTGCAAGCTGCGTGTGTCTAACTCACTTCTTTACTGCCTCAGTGAGAAAGGAGACACTTCTTTACTATCTCAGTGCGAAAGACTACATACACTTGTTTAATGTCTCAGTGCGAAAGACAACTAGACTTGTTTAACGTCTCTGTCCAAAAACTACAATGGAGAGTATTGAATCACATTGACTCTGATTTATCTCGCTCAACTCTCGAATGTGAGTGAATGTGTGTGTGTGATATTTACAGTGTAAGCACAGTCTCTCAATAATTAAATCTCACACACGCTGGTAAGTGCTCCTAGTTCGAGCTGGTTTTTCATTGTCTTCCCAGGTTCAATGTTGTGCGTTTCTTGATTTTCTGATTGGACTTCGTTCCTTCTTCTGTTCCATTGCGCCTGTTTATAAAGCCTCTGCCTGTATTTATCCGTTGGACACAAAGTTGTAGCCGTTCTGAAAAGTATTCTGACGCATATGTACTTTGTGTCCTGTGGCTTTTAATGTGTTGCAGGCTTTATATGACTTGAGCTCTTTTCATCAGAGATTCTAATTCAGGCCTCGTGCTCACAACAGACAAACATATGCGGAAGCTATCAAAAATTGGGTAAATTTTCGCTTTTAGGCCCGACGGTTTTAAACATATGATTTAAAATATAACGATACTTAAAATAAGTTTCCCAAATCATAAACAATCCACAATAAAGCATACATAATTCAAATATGTATCATATTCCCTACGGGTACAACAACAAAGCGCAGGGCATCCCCCTGGCTAACTGATACATATATATATATATATATATGCTATATGCTACTGGGACACACTAGCCACCTCCTGGGGCACCACCAGCTGGGTTGAAACCACGACCAGCTGTAGAACCTGGGTTTCCTGAAAACAACGCAACAAAGAAACAAACCAAGCCCCGATCCCAGCAGGGAGATGAGATTGCGGTATTGCCGCTCGCCCTCACATCCTGGTAAGAAACAACAACAATACAACAACGGTACAAAGACTACCAAAAACTGGAAAGGAATACCATGCGGGTATGCAGCATGCGAAAATGCAAGCATATAAACATATACACGCAGCAAATACACAAATAGCATACACAATCCTCAACAGGACACAACCAGCAGGCACGGCAATTCCACATACCAGCGACTACAATTCATCCAAGCCATAACTTCGCTGTAAAACAAGCTCAAATCAGTACCTTATACTGAGCAACAACTAACCCTGCGAGAAAATCCCGAAGACTCTGGTAAAAGCCTGTTAAACACACGGCATACACAACATAAATCTAACAGGTTGCTAAACCAGATCACGGCTGGGAGTCTCACTCGACCAGCTGCTCCAATTACCTCAACAATTACATAGAAAGCTTAAAAACTATGGCTAGGAACAAGGTCTCACCGAAAACCAGAACGTAGCTCTACCAAATCGACGCAACACTCGTACGGCAGCAACTTCGCGTTCCTCTACTAGCCAATTACAGCTTCTAAAACTGGTATGAATTGGAAGAGCTTCTCAAGAGGAGTTCAACGCTACCTCGCACGAGCAAAACAACCATCGGGAACGACGGGAAATCGCCGGAAAACTCACGGCTGAACAGTGTTCTAGGGTTCAAAAGATAAGGAACGAAAGGCTGGAAAAATTTGCTAAGTATGGGAAATGATAACACAAAATCGAAGACCAAGTCTTCCTATAAGTAGAACTTGCAACGATTGGAAATCAATAACAATTATTGTCCACCGACAAAACCAGTCGACACTAACAAATTTCCCAAACCAGCAGACGCAAGAACCAACAGCTGATCTCTCCAACAATCGCTAAAATAACTAACGGCTGGTTCTCAAAACGGCATCGCACCAACTTACTCAAACGACGTCGCACACTATACCAGCAGCTGAGTATTCAGTCGCAAGAACAAAACAACGCACGCTTCTCTCTGCTGGTTCCAGTCGCAACCTCAAATCGCAGCGTTGCAACTAATTCAAACGACGTCGCTCCACTGACGTCATCCAGTCGCTAGCTCTAGCGAAATACCAGCAGCAAGCAATAGCGGCGAAACTCACTCGCAGCTGGACTCCCAGTCGCAACAACGAAACGACGACGCATTCTCTTAGAGCTACAGGAAAGTTGACCCACGTTGACCTCTATTCCTGCTGAACAACCAGCAGACACTCGCACGCAAACCACCAGCAGGTACCAGACGCAATATCGAAACGACGTCGCGCCAACTAATCTAAACGCAGTCGTTTTGATCCTCAACGCAAATACACTAACGCATCTGCTGATCACAATACGCGCAACCAGACTTCACGCAAACGACGGCGTTTCAAGAATCTCGCGCTAAAACACGCTTCGACTGGTTTTGCCACCGACCAGTCGCTAGCTCTAAACACCAGCTGACACGTCAACCAACAGGTACCTCAAATATGCGAAAAATACAAAATCTCTAGAATTGCTCAACACACGAAATGGAACCCGAAAATGCAACTCAAACACTCAAATAGAGATCTTAAACCAGCAGAACCTCTATTTATCGATTCATTCCAATGATAAATCTCGATTACAAATCCAGGTCTCACATTTCTCCCCCACTAAAAACGGATTTCGTCCTCGAAATCAAACAACAATTATGATAGCACCACACAACAACTGAAACTCGAAACAACAACAAGAAACTAAACAAAAACTCGCCCACCACAAGGCCAAGAGTTCAAGATAACTGAGCAAACAATTCACAACAACTAAGGAAGGAAAACAGCAAAAACTACTAGCTACTGGAAAAATCATATTCCCTACGGGTACAACAACAAAGCGCAGGGCATCCCCCTGGCTAACTGATACATATATATATATATATATATGCTATATGCTACTGGGACACACTAGCCACCTCCTGGGGCACCACCAGCTGGGTTGAAACCATGACCAGCTGTAGAACCTGGGTTTCCTGAAAACAACGCAACAAAGAAACAAACCAAGCCCCGGAGGGACATGGGGTTAAACCCCAGTACGGATAGCAATAATACAACAGAAATAAACAGCAAGGAATAAAATGCAGGTACTATGCATGAGACGTCGAAGAACAATGGAAAGCTCTACCCACAAGGGAGCTAAGGAACTCAAACATAGCTCCAAGAATTTCCAACAACATACAATGGCCACGGGTGTGTTCACAGTGTGGTAGTGAGCCACTCGCCATGATACTACACCCACTTACCGGATGCATCAAACAACTCAACCTGCTGTTGTCTCGCCCATGAACTGTGGTAATTAACCACTCGGCGCATGGTGGCTACGATACCAGCAGGGAGACGAGAGTGCGGTATTGCCGCTCGCCCTCACATCCTGGTAAGAAAAACAATAAATACAATGGCCACGGGTGTGTTCACAGTGTGGTAGTGAGCCACTCGCCATGATACTACACCCACTTACCGGATGCATCAAACAACTCAACCTGCTGTTGTCTCGCCCATGAACTGTGGTAATTAACCACTCGGCGCATGGTGGCTACGATACCAGCAGGGAGACGAGATTGCGGTATTGCCGCTCGCCCTCACATCCTGGTAAGAAACAACAACAATACAACAACGGTACAAAGACTACCAAAAACTGGAAAGGAATACCATGCCACAACGTAAACAGGTTGCTAAACCAGCTCACGGCTGGGAGTCTCACTCGACCAGCTGCTCCAATTACCTCAACAATACAATACATAGCTTAAAAACTATGGCTAGGAACAAGGTCTCACCGAAAACCAGAACGTAGCTCTACCAAATCGACGCAACACTCGAACGGCAGCAACTTCGCGTTCCTCGACTAGCCAATTACA